>OV651819.1:59724633-59942648 GCA_927349885.1 Psylliodes chrysocephalus
AAAAACTTTATAAAGAAATTCAAACAGTCCGTGATTGTATTCTACTTAAAAAAGATATTAATAGAATTTATCAATGGGATACAAAGTTTAATGTAAATAAAAATGTAGTGTTATTAGTATAACTTGACAAAAAACTGATTCAAGAAAAAATGGCTGACTCCTATGATGTTAAAGAAATTTCTGGCGTGCATCCTCGACTACGATTGGTAGGTATGGCAGAGAATTTCCCAGAACATGATCTTATAAAAGATCTTTTAAATGGTAATTCCAAAATATTTTCAGGTGAATCAGAATGTAAAATATTAAAAATATTTCCTACGAAAAAGAATCCTAAGATCTGGCAGTCAATTATTCAGGTTAATAAACTAGTTTATGAGCGGGCTCTCAAATTGGGAAATTTGTTTGTCGGTTATGATAGTTGTGCTGTTTATAACGGCATTGATATATTCCGCTGTTATAAGTGTAACGATTTTAACCATTCCTCTCATAACTGTAGCAAACCAATTTCTTATCCAATTTTCAGGGGTGTCCATGAATTAAATTAGTGTAAATCGTCCATTAAAAAATGCTCTAATTGCGTGAAACTAGCTAGCAAAGATGTAGATATTAATCACGCTGTCTGAGAAAAAGATAAATGCGCCTCGTATGCAGAAACCTTAAAAAAATAAAAATAGTATCTTAATTACTGAATAGCAAGTGAAGGGAAATTGTCATATTCCCCTTGTAGATTCAAAGCCAGGGGCCAAATTCTCGAGTCTCGCATAAAAATTGTCGAACACGGCAAATGCCGCATACCAAATTCGCATGGTTGTTAAAAATCGTATTCTCGAAAAAAAAGTGAATCTAAAATCACAAGCGAGAAATAATGCGAAGGATTTTATGTGGCAACGTAGGAAATTATGTCATCTGTCAACATTAGTGGATGTTCTGTGTTCTGTTTATTTATTAGAGCCCCTCTATGTTAAGAAATTTAGACAATTTTGAAGCAAATAGCAAAACTTCTTTAAAAACTGCGATTTTTTTATAAATATGGAAGAACACCAATATTGTAATGCAAATCAGAAAACGAAATATTAAAATATGTCACGAAAAGATCCTGCTGATACTCTACTTGGGGGCGTTATAATATGCTAGTTACAATATCTATCAAGAGCAGCATTGATTTCTTAGAAAGTCGAAAATGCTTGATACATAACACATCATTAATCAAAAGAGATTTTTATAAACAAACTTCTTCCTTCTATGCTGTCACTCTTTAATGTTTTGATTTTCAACAGCCAGTAAATGTTAATTTCATCAAAATCTGCCACATCCATCTTTACGGTCCACAAAGTCGCATACGAAGTTAAATTCGAACACTTTAGACCACTCGTGTTGAATTCACCTGACATTTGTCGTATGCTGTTTTCGAGAATACACTTTTTTTAAATCATCTAGATGCTATTCGACATTTCACTAATCTCGCATGCGAATCGAGGTATTCGACATTCGAGAATACTACCCCTGGGCGGATATCCTCGACAATCGCTAAAAAACGAACCGTTTTCGAAAGTGAGTGGTTGAAAAGCGAGTAGTTTTTGAAATCTATATTCTTGACTGGCGTTCGATAAGCATTCGTCTTTTAAAACGTGTACGTTTTTAACAAGCAAATAATATGTCTGGCATCACTGTAAACTGTCTATATCGCTGAATTCAAGTAATGTGCAGGCCATAAAAAAATAAGGATTATGTAATTTAATTACAACAAACCAATTGTAAATTTATCGAATGATGATTTTTTCTAATCACATAATATATCAATGTTCATCATAAACTAAATCGTTAATCATTGGCGGAAAACAGCTATACAGGTGCTGTTAATGTAACCTATAATTTTAGGAAAATCGTACGTCATAAAACCTAGTTTCTATGGTACAAAATTAACTTAAAAACTTTGCTAATCTCATTCAGTTCTTTAATATCTTGTGGCAATTTTACAAAATTGTTAAAAGTTCTGGACACAACGTGTGATATAGAAGAGCTTTGAACCCACTTGCAAGAAACCGCAAGCAAATTAATATCTATAAATAAAACATACATGAATTAATAATTAAATTCTTACACGGTAAAATATAAAAAATATTCATTCAATATCCATTAAATTAAAAAAATGGATTCTGCCTCTGCATGTCTGAATCTTTATGTTATGTTGAGAATGGGGTGTTAATACACTGCGACCTAAAAGATCTATTGTGCCCCCTTCTGTCGCCAATGCACTAAGGAAATGTATCAATGCCTATAAGGAAGTGTAGGATTTGAAGTGGCTTCAAGTTAAGTAAATCTCTGCTTTTCTCATTCTTATCTTCCAAGTTTTCTAATTGTACTAATTATTGTATTAATTGAAATAAATTCTCAGCTATTAGACTTTTTTAGTACTACAAACCATATTTATAAGAAATTAGATACTTTTGTAGGTATTAATAAAAAGTAAAATTTGTTAAAATAAATCAATATTATTAATCATCCTAAAAGTGACATATAAGTGACATTGACTAAATCCTTGAAAACATGCACGTTTTATCAAAAACGTGTGAAAAATTCCGCTCGCTGTAAAACACCCGTTTTAAAAACGTACACGCTTTTAAAACGAATGTCGAGAATAGCGAATAGCTCGCATGTTACTAAAGCGTATACGTTTTTTAGAAAACGATTGCCGAGGATAGGGCCCCAGGGGACAGTTTACAGTGATGCCAGACATATTATATGCTTGTTAAAAACGTACACGTTCTAAAAAACGAATGCTCATAGAACGCCAGTCAAGAATATAGATTTCAAAAACTACTCGTTTTTGGACCATTCGCTTTCGAAAACGGTTCGTTTTTTTAGCGAATGTCGAGGATAGCCGCCCAGGTCTCGTTAAAGATACGAACACCTTATCAATTTTTTAGCAAAATACTCGAGACAAAAACTAACCAGATTCTAAAATTCTGTAATTCAGAGCAACTATCGTGTTTTTGCGTTAACAGAGACCTGGCTTGACTCATCCATTAACAATTTAAAATTATGTCCGGATAATTTTAACATATACAGGATGGATCGTAATTTTGAACTGACTTCTTTAACGAGAGGTGGAGGTGTGCTTATTGGGGTACATGAAGATTTTGTTTCCGTAGAAATTAATCTGATTTTAACTTTCCTCAGCTTAAATTGATTGATATCATAGTTGTTAAAATAATCTTTTCATATAAATATATTTGTTAAATATTTACATACCTCCTCAAACTCCACTAACTGAGTTTGAACAACTTTTTGAAGCCCTGGCATTGTTACATATATTACATAATAATGCAGTTCTCGTTGTAGGAGATTTTAATGTTAGCGACTATGTTAACTATCTGGATTATGGTGCAACAAATAGGGAAATCACTACTCTTAATAGTTTTACACAAATTTTTGATCTTTCTCAAAATAATTTGTAATAACCTCAATAGACTCCTTCCTCGACCTGGTTTTTTTTAAATAGAGAAGGTCATGTGGAGAAATCACTGAATCCATTTGTAACCGAAGATCGACATCACCCTGCTTTGGATATTACTTGTATACTAGAGATAAAGGCTAACTTTAAAAGTAAATTGTAATCCTGTTTTCAGAACAGTTATAACTTCAACAGAGCCAACTTTCCACAAATGTATGAACAAATATCTCTTATTAATTGGACCTTCTTGGAATCTTTTGATAATTCAGAAGATGCATCCACATATTTCTATGGCAAGGTTTATAATGTTTTCGATCATTGCTGTCCCAAGTATACACTTAAATCCAAAAAAGATATCCTACTTGGTACAATGGTAGCATTATTAAAGATTTATATACAGGCTAAAAGTATAATTTGGCGCAAATAAAACGTGAAAGTAATTTACAGGCCTTTGAGGATTTTAAACACCTTCAGGCGAAAATAAAGCATGATGGTGATGTTGCATACAAGAAATTTTTAGGCAAAACTGAGGAAGAAATTCATAACAACCCCAACAGATTTTGGGCATTTACAAATAATAAACGAGGTAATTCCAAAATATCACAAGTATTAAATTTTGATGGTCAAAAGCCGGAGGGGCCTTCTAATATTCTAAACGGTTTTGTAATTTTTTTTAAACAATCCTATTCTATTTCATCCCCTTTTCAACCCAATTCTGGGACAAATAATAATCACTTTTTAAATACACTAAGATCACTTAAGCCAAAAAAGACCACCGGATCAGACGATATTCCAGCTTTTATCCTAAAAGATTGTTCTTCTGTGCTTGCTCGTCCTTTCTCCATATTAATTAACATTTGTTTAAAATCGGCTACAATACCAGGGATCTGGAAATCCTCAAAGGTCTGTCCCATTTTCAAGAAAGGAGATAGACGAGATATTCAAATTATCGACCTTATTTACCTAGTGCTTTGACTAGGAGCGTTTGTATTCGAATCGAAGAATATTTAGTAATCTTGTTTTTGACAGCTGTCAATAAAATTCTGTAATTTTGTTAAGGTTTTATCTCACGCCAGTGTAAGTACCCTGACCCTATAAGGGAAGCGGTTTATGTCAGAGCCCACAGGGGCCCCCATAACCACTAATGTCGGCTTCGAAACACAGTACACACGAAGACTGAAAGACAGGTGTAGGCCTGATTACAAAGAGCTGAGCAAATACGCTAAAATTCAATCCCCTCAGAATATTAGAAAGGCCAAAGTAAAGATACTACCAGTCCTAAACGTAAGTAGATACTCTATACCACTTACGGGCACTAACAATAACACCGGGGTCAATAAACCAGTAGCTAAGGAACCGCTCGCAAAAAAATTCGAAGAACGACCTTCAAACGACCCTGAAGTGTTAGAAACAGCAGAAAGCAACAAAGCTGTTGCTATACAAACCGTCCCACCTCCACAATCCAAAGAGGACCTTGAAAAAATTCTGACGGAAGGGGACTCGGATGACCTCGAGTTCCATGACTCATCCGACGCCACAATGGACAGCCAGGATGAAAATACTACTAATAATAGCTCACAAAACTCAATCATCCAAGTAGATAAGGAGTCTAACCCCATCCCAACTACTTCTACAGGAGCAAAACCGAAATTTAAAACCCTCCCCCTACCCTCAAACGTGGTTACCACACTACTTGATTTTAGAACAAATAATTATCAAATAGAACCTAGCACAATCACAGGGGAAGATCTTCCTAAGGTTGTTATATCACAAGTTAATGACAGTGTAGATAATACTCAGACTCAAGGTGGACCGAGTAGCTTTAGGTCTGAGTATGAATATGCACTGTCAAATACTAAAGACAATAACTTAAACAGAGTCGCTGAAAACATCTTCAGAGAAGATGCAGCGACATCAGGTGAAGAAAACGCACGATCACGCAGACCTAGCGTCCCGACAAAAGAAGAGAAATTACGACACTCTCCAAATAGTCGCTTCGCACGCAGAAAAGAGGGAGAACCTATTACGCCTGAAAAAAACATGGAGGTTGATGAACAGATCCCCAAAGATAATGAGACACCGTTCACTAACCCGAGAAGGTTCAGCTCGAACTTTCAAAGACTTATCAGGGAAAAAACAAAAAAATCACTGACACCGACGAAAAATAGATTCGAGCCACTAACTGATGAGTCTGATTCCGATCAAATCGATGATGATGAGATCGGAAAAATAGTTAAAAAAAGGAAGAAAGCAGCCAGTAGTAACACCAAACCTGTAGAAAGATCAACCAGTGTGAACTCAGACAAAATAGATGCCATGTCAGCAAATACTAATGACAAAACCAACAGGCCAAAAACCACGGATGTAAAACAAGCCAAAACTAAAACTACAATGCCACCCATAGTAATTGATGGGAAAACCACCAACCCAAAAAATCTTATACAGGACATTAAAGCCATTGCTAAAGGTAGTTTCAGTATAAAACATACGAACTACACTACCGTCCTATTTATAGATGAGAAGGAAGATCATGAGAAAGTCCTAGCTAACATAAAACTTGACAAGATGCCGTATCACACCTACAAAGACTAGAGAAACACCGGCTACCTGTGTAAACTGCGGGGGTGATCACCCCGCGAATTATACCAAGTGCAAGGCCTACGTGGATAGGCTTGAAAGGCTAGAGGAAAAGAGAAAACCAAGGCAGCAGCAAACTAAATACGTGCCTGCTCCCCTACCTGCGGTTAACAGATGGGAAAACAGGAGACAACCCACTAGGAATATAGAAGAATTCCCTGCTTTACCAAGCAGGAGCCAAAACCCAAGCCAACCTGAGAGAAACATAAGAACTGAGAGGCCAAGGCAGGAAAATGAGGGTAAGATCATGAACGATGTCTCGACCCTAAATAACGAATTAATAGAGTTAAATAAAATCATTAACATCGGCGAAATGACTAGAGCCGTTAGAGAATTAAACGCAAAAATGAGACAATGTAAAACAGGACAACAACTATTCGAAACATACAACGATTTCATGACTAACATTGACTTTAATTTCAATTTAAGAAACTGAACTAAATAGTAAAGACAAACAAACACTTAAAATTTGTTTTTATAATGCAAATGGGATGCGCAACAAAACAGCACTTGTTCGCAGTTTCATTCTCAAACATCATTTCGACATCATACTCCTTACGGAAACACACTACAAACAAACTGACAAAATCAAAATACAAGGATATGATGTCATACGACAAGACAGACCAGACCAACCATGGGGTGGAGTAGCTTTCATCATAAAATCCAATATAGAATTTAAACAAGTCTCTAACCTGAATATCTCACAGGAGCATATAGTAATCAAAATAAATGATATAACACTCGTAGGACTGTATAACAAGCCATCTAACAACTTTGCGCCTATAGAATTCCATAAAATCATGGCCACGGGTAACAGGGTTCTTTTACTCGGGGACCTAAATTGTAAACATCCTCATTGGGACGCAAATTGCACAATACCCAACAAAAACGGAAGAACCCTTGATAAATTTGCGGACGATAATGACTATATTATTCACTATCCCGATGATCCAACGTACTTCCCTTTCTGCGCAGATCGCACACCGAGCACTATAGACATAGCGGTAGCAAAAAACTTACCCAACATTGAAAACACAAGAACGATTAAAACACTAAACTCGGACCACGACCCCGTATTCATAATTATTAAAACTACCACAATCATCCCCAGAATACGGGGTATGTACTACGACTACAATACTACAGACTGGACACAATACAGACGAACCCTGGACTCAAACATCACAATCAACTCGAACATTACCGACATACAAACACTTGAAAACGAATTCGACAATTTTCAAAATGCCATTTTAACAGCCAGAAACACATCGACTAAGAAGACAAAACGAAAACCACATCACGAAGACCTACCGCAAGACATTGTAGAGTTAATACACACGAAAAATAACATACGTAGACGATGGCAAACACACCGACAAGCCGCTGATAGGGTTATTCTACTTGAAATAGCTAAAACAATAAATAAAATGATTCACGAATTCCGAAATCAAAATTGGAAGAAAACCCTAGAGGCGGTCAACACAAAAGACAACTCAGTATGGAAAATTGTCAGATGCTTTAAAAAGCCCTACTCACAATTACCCATACTGAAACTTAAACAAAACAATACAACCTACATCACAGACGAGCAAAAGGGAAGTGCACTTGGAGAATATTTCCAAAGTAATTTCGTAAATCCTCAGGCTAATAACGAACAGCAAAATCAAATTGAGAACACTTATGATGATATACAAAACATCCCCACACAAAATATACCCCCACAAATGCTTACTTCCCCTCAGGAAGTATATAATACAATTAAAAGATCCCCGAGTAAGAGAGCACCTGGCCCGGATGGCATTCATAATAAGCTACTAAAAAATATTTCTAAAAAATCAATGGTTCACCTGCACTACTTAATAAACTCAGTATTTAAATTACAACACTATCCAGAAAACTTAAAAAAAGCCAACATAATACCCATCCATAAAGCCGGCAAAAATAAAAATGAAATAGAAAGCTACCGCCCCATCGCCCTCTTAAATGGCATTGCCAAAATACTCGACAAAATTATACTCAACAGAATAACGACACACGAACATGACAAACCAATCATCCCTAAGGAACAGTTTGGATTTAAAGCCGGACACAGCACCATAGCACAAATAATTAGAATTGCGCATCACGCTAAAAAAGCCTTTAACGAGCAAAAACAAACAGTGCTAGTCGCGCTGGATGCTGCGAAGGCTTTTGATACAGTCTGGACCAAAGGGTTGATTTACAAGATGTTTGTGAATGATTACCCTGTTTCCCTTATAAAAATAATGCAAACGTACCTACAAAACAGAACATTTAACATTAAAATCAACAATACTATACAAGGACCTTACAGAGCACAGGCAGGAGTACCCCAAGGATCAGTACTTGCGCCGCATCTGTATTCCATCATGACCCATGACATACCAATGGGTCAGGATGGCATACAGACGGCCCTGTATGCGGACGATACTTGTATCTACAAAACATCCACATCAGCCAACATAGCGAGCAGAAGATTGGACATACATATAAACCGAACGGTAGTCCCCTATCTAGAAAGTAACAAAATAAAAATAAACGCAGAGAAAACGGAAAGCGTAATCCTGTCCAAGAAATTCTCAGATAGAATTATTACAAAAATTAAAATTCAAGGACAGGAAATTGAAACTAAAAACAGTTTAAAATACCTAGGGTTTATACTAGATAGGAGACTGACGTTCGCAGAACATATTACAAAAAGAATTGGTCTGGCTACAGGGGCAATTAAAACACTATACCCAATGTTGCACAAAAACAGCGGTGTCACAACAATAAACAAGTTACTACTATATAAGCAAGTAATCAGGCCAATTCTTACATATGGATGTCCTGTTTTCTGCTCTATGGCTAACACTCATTTTAAAAGGCTACAGATAGTCCAAAACAAGTGTCTCCGGCTCGCTTTGGGGTGCGACTACTATGCAAGAATAACGGACATGCACGAACAAACATCCATGGAACCTATTAAAGAATTCATACTAAAAATGTCCGAAAATTTCTTTGAAAAAAGCATACCACCATTCATCAAAGATGATATATTAACAATCCACCAAAATGATGGTGTAAACAGAGTCCATGGATGTTTACATCAAAACTTAAAACTTTACAGACGTCAATAGAGACAGCCCTCAGCTACCGACAGGACGTGGACTGGGCGCTGCTACTAACTAACTCACAGCAGCGAGTATTACACTGAATAGACAAATCTCGAATCCGGCTAGCTATCAACTCTGGTCGGACGGAAGACTGCACGGTGACGTCATCATTCGATGCTGAAATTGCGGTTTGCGCTGCAAACTCAATATTGAATGGGGGCCTTACTGTGTAGTCTAAAGATTTGTCTTTCTCACGTACGTAAACAAAGATGAGACACACTCACATACAAGGACAACCCTGTTTTTTTTAACAGTTTTTCAGGGATGACAGACAGAATTAAAATCATGACAAAAACTCCTTCATAAACCATTATCGACTCTAGTCATGTAGCCAAAACTGTCTTATAATGCTAACAAGCAAGGAGAGGACACTAGAAATCAGAATTTAAAATAACTAAAGGGTATGAACACGGCCAAGACATCGGTCATGATCTTAGAACACTTCCTCACTCCCAAGATAGGAAGAAATCTATGATATTAAGTTGTATTCCAATAGTTAATGAAATGTATATATTGTAAATAGATAATAAAGTTATTTTGAAAACAAAACAAATTATCGACCTATCTCTATTATATGCAACTTTGCAAAGGTTTTTGAAATCCTGCTAGAGCGAGTTATATGTCGTCATGTAAGTCATAATATAAGTATAAATCAACATGGTTTCGTGAAAAGTCGTTCACCTTCTGACCGTTACCCAATATATTGCTGAATCTATTGACAACAAAGCCCAAACTGATGTTATTTACACAGACTTTTCTAAGGCCTTCGACAGACTTGATCATGACATTCTGCTCAACAAACTTGTAGCTTTTGAGATTATCTCCCTCTTTAATTTCACTGTTTCAATCCTACCTATGGGATTGAAAGCAACAGGTCCAGCTTAATGGCTTTAGGTCTGCTGAATATAGTACTCCTCCTATCGCATGTACGGATTAATTGCACGTAACAGTAGTGATTTTAAAGAAACCTTTACCTTAAAAACTCTATATTATGCTTTTATAAGATCAAAGTTAGAATATGCTTCAGTTGTGTGGAGCCCCTTTTATCAGTATCATATAGATCGAATAGAAGCAATTCAAAGACGATTTTTTAAACTGCTAAGTCTGAAAACTGATGGCATTTATCCACTAATAGGTACACCTCACTCTGAATTACTACAAAAGTATAACTTTTTCAGTCTCGGAAGAAGGCGTGATTATTATAGTGTAGTAGTAACTCATAAAATTATTAAAAGTATTATTGACTGCCCAACCTTATTAGGAAAGTTTAATATGTATTTGCATTCCCAGAATTTCTTCGAGACACCCGAATACTTTTTATATAAATTCTCCGCTCCATACCATGTGTACTGTGACAAATTCTATTGTTAATGAACTTGATATATTTAGCTGTAAATTGTCAGATATAAAATCCCACTTTTTATCTTAATTAATTTGTTACCTATTACGAAAGACAAGTTCTTTTTATGTGCTTAATATTCATATAAACAGTTTGTGATTTATTAGTAATTATATTCTGTCAATTTCTGCTCTGTAATTGGGTTTATGACCTGTTGCAGATAAAGAGGAAAAACAGGTTTTCTATTCCCTCGAATTCAAGAATAGCTACCCTGTAGAGTATTGTATTATAAATAAATAATTTAAAAAAGAACCTATTATGTTTAATTATGAAATGAATAAGGATCTAGCTCGACAAAATTAAAGATTTAGGTGTAATTTCTTTGAAAAACGATTGAATATATAATTATGAAATTGTAGGGTAATGAATGGGTCTGTATTACATTATTACTATTTTTTCTAATCCTATACATACAGGGTAGCGAAAAAGGTAAGAGGAAAAATAGGCTTTTCTCTGATATATCACTCGACCTACGCTGCCATTTAAAAAATTCAAACTCTGGCATCACAAAAATTTGATATATCTCAAAAAAAATGAAAAATACAGTCCCATTGATCATCCTACAATTTCATAATTATGCGTTCATTCGTTTCAAAGAAAATACCTTGTTGCCAGGCATTTTCTCTACCCTATATAACAATAAATATCTATTAGTATTTATATCGAAAACATAATGAATTCTGCAAATCGAGCTATTGGTTTTTTAACCAGGCCAACTACACTTTTTACGGATATAAATACCATACAACGTTTATATTACACATTAGTAAGGTCAAAATTAAGAGTTTGTTTCAATATTATGGATGAGTGAATATCCGGCTATTTTTCAAAAAATAAAAAAAAATACAAAATAAATGTTTGAGATATAAATTATACGAAAGTATCAAAACGGAAGATCTAGTCATTTAATATTGTTACCCTGCACCTTCCAGTAGCCCGCGGCTGTTATAGGAAACGTACGATTAAAAGAAGAAGTGCAATGTCACCCAACACCCGACAGTGTGCCGCGGTCGTCATAAGTAAAAGTTCGAATGGAAGAAGAGCAGAGAACAGTCTAGAAATGTCAGTCCATGTCAAGAAACATCTTGACGGTTCGAGAAGATTCGAAGGAGCTATATAAGTCGATGATTCTGACGTCATAGTTTCGGTTTTTTGATAGACATTGTACGATGATGTTCATGGTTATATATTGTAAAAGTTTGAGTTGTTAATAAATTGAGTATACCAAAAACCAGCCTTAGCAATTCTTTTAGAAAGTAGACGAAAATTATTATAAATGCTATTTTTATATAATTATTAATGATCGAATAAATGCACCCACTTTATTATCATTTATACCATTCAGTATTCCTTCATGAACTACTCGAAATCTTAAGGACAGCGTCTCCTAGGAATTTCTGAACGAAATTATGTGAATTTAGATTCAATCAAGGAGGTGCTACCGACTAGAGATTGAATTAGTGCAAATTATTACAGAAATCTTTAAGTAACTATAAATATCGACCGACTAGCTATTAAGGGATATTGTATTATAAACCGGTTTTTAGTAGACAGAGTTCAAAGGATCATAATAGTCCTGAACATAAAATCTATTTTTCAATAATTGCCGGGATTTTACCAAATAAAAAAAAATAATTTCGCGATTGTGAAAACGGTCCAATCGTTTTATATGCCATTTATAATATTATAAAAATGTTAACTCTAGGACTCATTTTGGAGTATGAGCATACTTTATTTCAATACTTTTATTGTACTGTTTCATAAAGTATTACCTACCTATTACATTTTATTTTTAACGAAAATCGACTTTGTTTCCTGGACCAAAGTAAAGAATGTAGGTAGGTAGGTAGGTAGGTAGGTAGGTAGGTAGGTAGGTAGGTAGGTAGGTAGGTAGGTAGGTAGGTAGGTAGGTAGGTAGGTAGGTAGGTAGGTAGGTAGGTAGGTAGGTAGGTAGGTAGGTAGGTAGGTAGGTATGCAGATGGTAACATCAAAAACGATATCTTGCCTCACATTAAATATAAATATTTCCTAAAACAAATAATTTGCTTTATATACGGGTAGTAATACGAGGGATGTTTATAATTTCAAGTCACGAATATAGAGTCGTTTCAAAATATATTGCCACAATAATTGCGTCACATTGAGTCGGAGTGGGACGCTTGACGTGTCGCAATTCGCAATATATTTTAAAACTATTCTACCTAATTAATAAATTATGATTTTGAAGTATCGAATGAAAACTATATTCTCATTGGTTAAAGATGGAAGTTTTTGTCATTTGAATGTTCAAGAATAGTAATTGTGATTAATTGGTTAAATACCGAAGTTATCTGTTATCTGATGTTGGTACTAACCTAATGTTTTTGGGTAATTTTGACTGTCATTTCCTGGAATTTCCAGGCCCTAATATTCAAACCCATTTCCCTTAATATTTAAACGATAATTGAAATATTAAAAATAGATTAATTCGTTTTCAAACTGTAGCTAGGTATGTAGGCAACGCAACATACACATAACACACAACAACTTTCAGAGTATCAAATAAATATTAAAGTAAAATGTAATTTTGGTGTGATCGTAGAAAAAATATTGTGTGTAATTCGAGCGGAAAGCTATTTGCCGCTTAAGATAAATTGTCGCACTCCGCAGCGCGTCGTACGACAACTTTTTATATAAAGCGAAAAAGTAGCACTTTCCGCTCGTAATACACAAATAGCTATTTTTACAATAGTTAAATATTAGTAATATTTTACATGTATAATTTTAATTAACGTTTATATATTTTTTGTTTACAATATAGTGAAAATGCCGCGGTCACTTAAATCCAAGCATAGGCCTTATCGCAAAAAGCAACGGACAAAAAAAGATCAAAGAATGACAGAAGATGTAAAATCAGTTTTAGATAAAATATTAGATAGGGTTGAATTTCTAAATAAAGATTCTACTCTAAATGTTTTAAATATAGTAGAAGACATATTAAATGAAAAAAAGGCGAGTAGGAAAATAGCGCCTAACAATTTTGTTTTGAAAATCTTTATATTGCAGGTAACCTTTTGAAGTATGTCTCTATTATCTATTTACCTATTAAAAAAAACAATTGGTTTATTATTACTTTAGATAATTAGGTACCAATAAGATGGTTACCTACCTACTTACTGGTTACTTATTCTAAGTAAATCTATAATTACAGACGAACCCCGTAAGCTGTTAATAAGGCTTTAATATTAATATTTATATTATTATATTTTAATCCCAATGAAAAAAATTAATTTATTTCATAATGTACTTTAGATAATTACCAATAAGCTGGTTACTTATTCTAAGTAAATATGATTATAGACGAACCCCGTTATCTGTTAATATAAGGCTTTAATATTGATATTTCTATTATTATCTTTTAATCGCAATGAAAAACATTAATTTATTTCACAATTTACTTAGGTCTAGGTAGTATATTTAATAAATAAACTATTTAAAAATCCATACAAGAATAGAAAATAAATTAGCAGACAATTACTACTTTCCAATTGGATCATATAAACAGTATCAGAGGCAGTATTATCATCTCGTATATCCCCCGTAAACACACATAATATAAACGGAAATAATCAAATACTAGTCAAAATATTATCGATCGGAGCACCATCTTTATTACATTACATGAAGTAATTATTGATTTTTCGGGGTTGATTTAGAGTTAAATTAGACGCCATTTTTGGTCCAAATTCGTTTTGACATGTTTTTTCAAAGAAAGTGACTTATAAATTTCAAATCTACACGTTTTGAAAAATATACAATATTTAAATATTCTGAGTGTACCAAATTCCAAGTAAAGGTTGAACTTAGGTCGTATTACATTTTTTTTTATTATTTGTTTGACATCGAGGTTAAAATAATTCTACACGGCACCTTTGAGATGAAATAAAAGGGGGTTATTTTACATGATTGGTTTTTATTGAAAATAATAAATTTATTAATTTTCAATAGTAAGGTGACCTAAGTTAGACCTTTATTTTTAATTTGGCCAAAAATTAGATTTTTAAATACTACATATTCGGAAAACTGTCGATTTAACTTTTGGTCTACACATACACTTTTAATACACAGGGATACCCCGTCCTTAACACATTTAGTACATGATCCGTAAGTAATGTCGACCTTCACCCATCTGTTTAATGGATAAAAGTTTTTTTTTATTAAACAAAATATGTTTTTAAATATACCGCAAATGGGTTGCCTAAGAAAATACGGCCAGGGACATTTTTTGCTTTCCTTTCTGTGTACAGATAAGGAAAGTATAGGAATTATGATAAAAGTTGCTTATTATGCCATTCTCTATTATTTTGTTCCTATACATAATTCCCTAAAATGGACCTAATTCGAGATATTTGAGGAAAACTGCAAATTTCTAATTTTGAAGACAACCCAAAAACGGATAAAGAGAAAAACACCAAATTTTAAACTTAAGCTTTAATCTATCCTGCGGCAAGCTGATTAAAGTTTAGACATTATCGAAGCATCTAGGGAATACTTTACAGGGTGTCGTTTTTTTTTATTTTAAGAAAATAAATACTCTGGACCATATTTTCTTAGGCAAACCTTTTGCGCTGTATTTATAAAAATATTTTATTTATTAAAAAGAAACTTTCATCCATTAAACAGATGGGTGAAGGTCGACCTTACTTCGGATCTTAGACTAATTCTATATATTCTCCTATCATAGACATACTTCGGTTAGTGAACAATGTATATTATCTCATGACTTTAACTGGAAATTTCGCATTCTAATGTTTCAGTATCTTATGAATCTAATAATAAAAGCACTTTATTGATTATAAATTTTACAACCAAATGGCCATCGACCTAGGTTCTTCAGCCAGTACAATTTGTATGGTATGTGTGAGGATTTATGTGTAAGATGAATAGGAATATTAAGATACTTACAAAATAAAAATTAAAAAAATAATTATGTGTCAATAATTATTGTTAATCGGCAAATTCGTTCAAGATTTCTGTTATTGTTTTCACTGGGTATTTAAACTTTACTTGTCAAATTTAGCGTTGAATCGAAATAGTAGTTTGTGCAACAAGAGTGGTGAGTATGCGGGCCAGTGCGATGTGGTCAATCCACTAGAGTTGTACGGTATATTTTTTCGAAAATTTAAAATTAAAAAATAGTTTAGGTTATTAACCCGTAACTACAGACACCTTTTTTCTTTTTATAATTAACAATTTTTTTTATAAAATTTAAAAGTTTTGATATATCAGTAGTGTACAACCAATGATTTGAGGTGTGATTTAAGAGGTTTCTATTATTGAATACGATATCACTAGAATTTAATTGTGTAATATATTAACAAAATGGTAGAAATTCTTAAAAATAACAAGAAGTTAAAAAGTCACAAAAAAAAATACAAAACAAAATAGTAGTTTGTGCAACAAGAGTGGATATGAGGGCCATATCGGACAAAGGCGGAGTGCTCAATCGTCTGAGTGCGGTGTGGACAATCCACTCGAGTTGTACAGTATATTTTTTCTACGGCCCCCTAACGAAAATTTACAAATAAAAGAAAAATTTTAGGTTATTAAGACAAAATAACTAATTTTAAAATAATTTATGACTTTTAATAATTTTTAAAATAAAATAAACGAAAAAAAAAAAAAGAATTAATTTCATTTTTCCCATCCGAGAATTGAACTCCAATCCTCTGCGTGGAAGGTAAGAACGCTAACCACAAGACCACCTACTCATTTATGTTTTTTGCTTTAATACTCGTAATTAAATTGACTTCATATAGTTTTATTTAAATTAACAAATGATTTATAATTAATTATAGACGAATTAAAAAAAAGAAATGCTATTATTTATTGATTCTACACAAGAATAACCCATTTTAATGTATGTTTAATCTTAATAACTAAAAAATATACTGACAATTAGTTTGATAGAATTGTCACTTATTTAAAATTTTAAAAATAATAGCAGTCGGTTGATCAAAATGTGAACGGTGATTGGCGGATTTAATTTTTTTGCAGTGTTCTCACTACCTAGAATGGATATGAAAATTATTCGTTCAGTTGAAGGCAACAGCATACTTTTTCGTTTTGTAATCTGTGGTAATTTCCATGTGGGCGTAGAAAAAAATATTTACCTCACGAGATATCAAAATATAAACATAAATGATTAAAAAAAAAATTCTAAACTCAATTTTGTGGAAAACCGCACCGCCTACTTTCCCACATTTTTTATAGGCGGCGCAGTCTTGGCATTCCAAACACACCAGCCGTTTACAGACCATACAAATGTAGGCTGTTTTTCTTTTTTCTTTTGAAGGGCATATCTTAAATAATTATTATTCATTTCAAAAACCTAATGAAAAAATTTAAATAAAGAAAATTTCAAATTTAAAAATAGTCACCCTTTCACAGACCTGACGTCTAACAGACACTTCTCAACGAATACATTTTTTTAACTAATTGATTTAAAAGTACATAGAAGCCCAATAGCACAACTCGCCGTGGAGGGGAAAAACAAAAAAAAATGGCCCCTCGGAGTACGTCTCACAGACCGGTCGTCTGTGATTACGAGTTAAGACAAAATAACTAATTTTAAAATAATTTATGACTTTTAATAATTTTTAAAATAAAATGAACGAAGAAAAAAAAATAATTTAAAAGTCCCCAGCCGAGGACTTGTGTTTCTCGCGTGAAAGTCAGATACTCTCACCACCCATTCTCCACCAGCATATTTGGAAAAAATTTAAAATACTCGTAAATTGAATTGACTTCATTGATAGAGTTTTATTAAAATTAACCAATTATTTATAATTATAGTATAAATAAAAAAATAAATGCTATTATTTATCGATTCTACAATAAAATGTATATTTAAGTTCAATAACTAAAAAATATACTGACAATTAGTTTGAAAAAATTGTCACTTATTTAAAATTTAAAAAATAATAGTCGCCGGGTGACCAAAATATGAACTGTGATTGGTGGATTTCATTTTTTTGCAGTGTTCCCACTACATCGAATGGATATAAAATTTTCTTTGGATGTCGCATTTGGGTAATGATTCTTAACGTAGAAGTTTCGGCCACTTGAATGTTTAATGTAGGTTTTCGGCAGTTTAAATAGTGTGATCGTATTCCAGGAAAGATCTGCATATTGTTTTGTAGATTTTAGTGGCCGTGTAGATGTTGATACCTTCTTTTGTGTATGTTAACGAACGAAGATGTTTGGCTCTGGCTTTGTTTTTGTTTTTTTTTTTTTGTCTGCAGGTGTGTTCATTGTAGTTTAGCTTATTATCAATAATAAGGCCTACGTATTTCACTGAAGATACGGGATGGATTGGCTGATTAGATATGATGAGTGTAGGTGATGTCAGTCTTAGGTCATGATAGGGTATCATTAATTGACATTTTTGTGGGTTAATTTGTAATCTAAATTCATTGAGCCATTAAGCAAATTCCATTATATTGATATTGTAGTGCTGTGATGGTTTGATTCAGTGTATTCCCATGCGATATCAGGGCCGAGTCATTGTCGTATTGCAGGGAGTTTTACTGCATTGGGGTGTTCTTATGAATCTTTTTAGCTAAATTATGTTTTGAATTTGATCGACTGCAATTCAAAAACTCTGATATATTTTATGTATAATTGATAAACTTACTATTTGTAGAAACTTTATCCTATAGGCCTTTTTGGGTAAATAAATAAATATGCAAAACCCATTAATACTGGGCGATTACCTACAATTAACCAATGTACATTTAACTCTGAAGCAACCTGTATACTAGATTTAAAAATACTTACAAATAATAATTCCTACGCACGGCGTATAAGTATTGTCATTCGCTCCCTTCATTTTGATCTGGTAATCCAACTGAGCGTCAATATCCCGCAAAGTCGGTGCAGAAGCGGTACTCGGATGAGAGTGATACCACCCAACAAGAGTAAGTTTTTCTCTTTCTATTGTTTTCCGTATTTCCGTTTCTATGTACCGCGCATTCGTCCTGTCGTTTTTCGTACAACGACAAGGAAACGCCCGGATTACTTGTAAATCTAGATCAATAAAAAAATATATAATTTGAACGATTAATTTTATTAATTTGTTGCTTACTTTGTGTACTAACGTCCCAATGGCCTGCTAAATAACCGGAGACTTCGGACTTGGTCAAATGGCAATGAAAATCCATAAGAAACGCAGAATTTGTCGATAACGTTATTAGAAACGGTTGAATTTTTCCTATACTTGCAAATGGCACGCATTCAACCATTGTATTAGTGTCACTAAAAACAGTCATGTTAAAAAATTAGGCGGGTTTGGCTAGCGTTGAGAGTCGAGGTTGGGGTAATTGAGAAAAGTCCTGAAGAGCATAGATTATTAAAGTAAAATATTAAATTTCGTATCTATATTATAATTTCTATTTAAATACATATCTTCATTTTTATTCATCCTTTATTTCAAATATTTATTTTTTCAGAGTCGAAATTTTATAGGTATCTAAAAGTTTTTACGAAATTTCAAGGTAAAAAATTAGCTAAATTATAACTAAATTAATTTACTTAATATTCTGAATTTTAAATTATTTTTTATTTCTATTTTAGTTTAAATTAAAAGAAAAACTTACTGGGTAATGGTTCTATTTGTAATAGTATTATGTTTAACTACCATCCTTTGATACATCATTGAGTTCATCATACTCCTTTGTAACAACTGCTCCATATTAGCAGCTAAAAAATAATAACTAAAAATAGTATCCACTTAATCTAATGTTATTGTTTTAATCTCTAATTTAACAACTCTATTTAATCGCACCTTCTCGTTCTTGCATCAACTTCTCCTGTTTTTCGTCCTCCTCCTTTTTCTTCTTGTACCAAACGTTCTTGAAAGCGTCTAATTTCTTCCCCCGGTACTTCACAGACGCCCAACCACAGCCAGATTTTTTATCGGGATTTATGAATCGCTTGCAAGCTATCGCCCATGCGCTAGGCGATGCGAAAATCGTATCGGTTTCCTGAGATCTGATTTTACCGTCTTGCAGAAGATCCCCAACGAATTTTTGTCCCTAAATAGTGATATAATCAGGTTAATTAAAACTAGAGAAATAATTATATTTGGTATCTAAGTGATTAAAAACAAAAAATAGATTCATTACAAGGTTTAGATTCGAACACAGCGAGCTTTGATTTTACTTCCTGAATGCAGATGGCGTTAACATTTTTTATTCATTTATTACCTACTCTTTCTCAACCATCTTTAATGCATACGAGTGAAGATAACACATCAGGCAGGCTTCATTAGAGACTGAAGTCGAGATCGTCTAATCCTTGCTGATGAGTCTTAAAGGACGAAACCGCTTTAAGCTCCAAGTATGACTTTCTCCTTAGGAAACAAAATCAAAGCTAGAGTGATTTTCTATCTCTGCTCTTTTTCTACTGATGTATTACAACGCATGTTGCGGTATTAGCCAAGGGTGCAGTTGTTTTCATGAGGGAAAGGGTCGTTCGACACAGACGAGATTTTTCTCTTTCCCTACTAATTTATTTATTTTAGTTCAATAATTATTATAATTGTCGGGGTCAATTGGCTAAACGATGCACATATAAATTATTTACCATTATGTAATTTGATGCCGGCAAGAAAATTTGCATAGTGCTATTCCACAGAAGCTTTGACAGAAGAGAGAGCATGTTATTCCAAAACAAATAATTAAAGCGACTGACTTAACTCACTGGACTATATTCCATCCGAGCACATCTCACACCGGCCCGGCCGCTAGTATAGCAATATATTGAAAACGTTACGTCATACATGCAGAAAGTACGTATTTTACGTGTTTAATATCTAATCGAATGCCTCGGATTAGTTTTTTGAGTATTTCATTCGCATGTTGGCGTTGTGCGTAACTGCATCGAGGGGCCGGACAACATAAGTTGAATGTTTTATTAGTCTTTTGTATAATAATAAATACAAATACTGTTTACAAATCGTCCGAGGTAAATAAATTAAGCAATCTGTTAATGAAACCTTTTTCTACGTACTCACTCGAGAACAAAATTGAAATCAAAGAATCTGGAAGGCCGCTTCTCGATTTAGAAATCCCAAAAACGCAGAAGGCTTCCACCTCTAGTTCGTCAAGCTTTTAAAATATAACTGGATTTGTGGATGTGACTAAAAAATGCATTTTTTGTTTTTGTTATGTTATATGTTATGATTGGGGGCGATCAAAATGTGGGCGACCCAAGAATGTTTTGTTTCCGGCGGAGCACCTACAGTGAGCGTTATACACTGGCTTGGTACCACCTTTGTGTTAAGGCATGTGCCGCTACTGCTCCAGGTAGGAGACTCCTGGTAGCGATTCTTAGTAGCAACCCCAAATCGCGGAGACTTCCACTGAAGGCTCTGGATCTAGACCACGAAAGGACATATTTGTGTATGTCGACCTACGACCTATTTTATTGGATTGGTGCTTAATATGTTTTATGAAAACTGTTTCTTTTGGTATTTTACGGAGATGTGTTAAGCCAAGATAAGCCTTACACTATTATTCCCAAAGTTATATATTATTGGTTACCCTCTGGGACGTAGCTAGTTACAGTTATTAAACCTCAACAATAGATCAGATACATTTGTGAAAGGTCCCCTTAGCTCCCTAAATTCAGAGAGCATGTATGTGGGTGACATATATTCAAAGAACAATAAACCTACTTATCATGTTTTAAATTGTATGTCTGTCTCCTTAACTAAGTTGGCGTACCTGTTTAGTAACTTAAGTTTGCTAACTTTTTACAATGAATTGCGAAGGATAATACAGACAGCAATTTCTCTTGCACTCGATAAATATTGCAGCAATTTTACTTGGACAATTAGGAACTGTAAAGTATCTCTGAAAATTAAAATCTTACCAAATACTCTATGGTCATAGCACCTGGTCCGGGTTCTAAAATACCAGCAGATAATAGATTCTGCAAGGTAACAGTGCGGTTGTTAGATTCTCTTCCAAAAACTTGTTTAGTTTGATTTTTGGCTGGATCTTCAGTTTCCTAAAAGGGGCGAATCTTGAAAAACCACTCTACCCTTTAGTAAAATGTAATTTTTGTACTATTAGCTGTGTAACTGGGTTTAATTGATAGTTGTTAATGCTAAAAGTTTAATTTTGCCCTATATAGAATTGACAAATAGTGTAGGAAAAAATTTAAAAAATGTTACAATGATACACAGTTAAACTATTAAAAATATATTTAAAACTCTGCTTATACATTTGTTTACATAATAGCTTTGTTCGCAGAGCCTATCGCCTGGTCTTCCACGACAGATGAGCATGTGCATTTCGATTTCAGGCGGTCGAAAATAGACCACCTGAAATCGGAATGCGTGAAGTGTCGTGGACTTGTCGGCGACAGGCTCCGCGAACAAAGCTATTAAGTAAACAAATGTGTAAGCAAAAAAAACTAGTACGTTATTACTATTTTATCTAAAGGATTTGAAATTAAAACTGATCTTTAATAACATATTACTATAGCCCAACACCAGCAAAAGAACTAACAGTAGATGCACATTAAAAAAAAAAACAGTCTAAAAATAGCTTCACAGTATATTTGAAATAATTAAACTAGTAAAATATATTACTCACCTAGACATGTTAAAAGACAACACTTTACAAAATATAATAAATAACTTACATGAAAGTGATGAGAAAATTGTTCCTCAAATTGACTACTGACTTGCATAACCCAATTCTGAAATATTCCAAACAGTTTATTACATAAACAACAAAAAACTGTGCCAATTGTAGAAAAAATGTTTAAAAAACAGAGGATGTGACATATGTAGGTGATCAATTTTACCATGATTACTGGTGATGAAATATAATTTGATTTAAAATCTATATAGAGGTGCATCCCTAAAATTAAGGACTTTTAATGGAAATATAATTATCATTGACCATTTCTCATTAAAATTTGTACAGGATTGTGCTATTTTAACAATATTTCAATTAAATAATAAAAATAACTTCTTTTGTAAATACTAAATTTAAAAAGTAGTATATAATAAAAAAAAATCCATCTAAAAGCTTGGGTAAATAAAAAGACAGAAACTTTTCCCTAAAATATTTTGTGACTAAGAATTTAGAATCCTTAGAATTAATTTATCCATCATTTCAACATTACTATCTGGTAAAATAATAGGGAATCAGTATAGATTTAACTTATATTTATTAATAAAATAGTGTCAATAAAAAAGGCATTCAAATGTTTTCTGTCCAATAATTTAGGCTTTTTTCATAGTGCCCTGTATTAAAATGTGGACCAAATTAAAATGAAAATGCTATTATTTATTGATTCTACACAAAAATAACTCATTGTAATATATATTTAATCTTAATAACTAAAAAATATACTTAATTAGTTTGAGACAATTACTTATTTAAAATTTTAAAAATAATATAAACTGTGATTGGTGGATTTCATTTTTTTGTAGTGTCCTCACTACCTAGAATGGATATGAAATATATTCGTTCAGTTGAACGCAATAGCATACTTTTTTATATTGTAATATGTGCATAGATAAGCTAATATCCATGTGGGTGTAGAAAAATACTTTTAGATAAAGACTCTAGTAAAAAAGTGTTGACCATTTTAAACAACTTCTTGATAACTGTAAAAGATGGCAAACACTGATATGGTTTTTGATACATTTTAATAGACCCAGCACATAAACTATTACTATTATAACTTTTTAATTTGCGAAATATTGGTGAATCTTAAAAATAGACAATATTTGCAATTATAAATAATTGCATTTTTAACCCTTATCCCGAAATTTTGGTCCCACAGACCTAAGCCGCGAAATATCTGCTAACTGCTGCAACAGTGTACATTCTAGGAATGCGTCAGTGCAAGTACCATCTGAGTACCCAATCATAGTTACATTCGTGAAGATAAAGCTTTGAGTTCTGTAGTGACAGATTTTATGCAAACGTACAGGTCCACCAGACTAGTTGTTTCGAATTAAAGTTGTTTGATCATAGATCTGGGAGACCATGTATTTCTGACTGTGTATATTTATAAGAAATGTATCTGTAATGTGTGAAGGGTGGGTTACCACCACGGCACTTAGGTCTCATTAGGCCCATTGTGCATCCTACTAAGATGATAGGCACCTCCTAGCTCGTGAGCCAGCCTACAGATTTAATATAGTTGACAACGTCGCCAAGAGGTGCTTCTCTTATAGCCGATACTCGCCGAACACAAATCTTCTAATAAATGAGAGCGTCGAGCTATCGTAAAGGATATACTCGATGGTCTCATCTTCTTGTTCGCACCCTCTGCAGAGTGCGGATTCTGACAGCCCCATGATATGAAGATGCATCCGTACTTGGCAATGACTAGTCGAAATGCCTCGGACTAGGCGCAGATTATGACTAGTCATAGTCAAGTATTTGTTTGCTGCAGTGTTGTCAGGATAACTTAAGAGCTCCCTGGCAACTCCGCAGTTTCTTGTTTCATCCCATTTTTCCTTGAATTTCATAAGGGAATGTTCTTTAAATAGGTGTGTCACTAGCGATTTTGTCAGACCCGGCCCAAAAAGTATTTGGTTGGCTGCTTTCTTGGCTAGTGAATCAGCAAGATGGTAACCTTTCTATGTGACGTGACCTTTGATCCATAAAATAAATGTAACTTTCATTCTAATGATTTGTAGTGACTATGGACAGACGAGGTCCTAGAAATGTTAATCGTAAAAAAGTAAATGTAGCGGATCCAGATTTTGATAAAAAAAAATGCAAGTCATGTTACTTGATTTATCAGACTATCAAACTATGTGACTCAGCAGTGTTAGTTCAAGTGGTGAAGAATCAAATTGAGACAACGAACTTTTGGAGCTAAATGAATCGTAACAAGAAAGAAACGACACTTTACAAACAGTGGATCCTGTGAGCGTGTTCAAAGGAAAAAATGGTTTTTTATTACAGGTAATGACCCTCCAAAAAATTCAAGAATCCTTCAACATCGAATCATTAGAGGCTTGCCAGGCCTAAAAGTGGTAAAATGAGTCTGGCGAATAGGCTCTCTAAGTCAGATATTTGGAATGTATTGATCGATAATGAGATGCTTGAAGAAATTGTAACGAGGACAAACAATAAAATGACTTCCATGAAAGAAAAGTTATCTGATTCAACTAATTCTTCAAACTATAGAAATACAAATGTAGTTGAGATAAAGGCTTTGATTAAATTGTTTATGCTATCTTCAATTACAAAGTCGTCTCATGAAGACATGCTTCAACTGTTTTCTAAAGACTCTTTGGGTCGACCATGTCTTTAAAAAGGTCTGAAATTATGCTGTCCTGTCTTAGATATGACAACAGCATAACGTGTGAAGAACGAAAGAAGGCAGTTAGAACAGCAGCTATTTCTAACATTTTCAACAATGTTGTCTAACTGTCAAAAGCTATTCATAGTGGGAGATTGTAAGACTGTAGACGAGATGCTACTTCCTTTTAGATGTCACTGTGGTTTTCGTATTTGCATGCCAAGTAAACCAGCAAAATACAGCCTAAAAGTAATGTGCGCGACTGATGCTAGAAGCTCGTATTTCTATAACGAGTATACACTGTGTTCCATAAAGTTGGATCATATGGGATTTTTTTTGACATTACGATTTCTTTTAAATTGGCGTCTAAAAAAAAGATTTAACGATTAAAAAAACGGAATTTGACTGATAACTAATGCAGTACCTAGCCAACTTTAATATGGGCTATTTTAATCTTTTAAAACAGCAGAGTTGAATGTCCTAAGACGTTTTTTTCAATGGTAATTTTAAAAAAATTCCATATGGATCCAACTTTATGGGATGCCACTGTATATATTCAGGAAAAGATTCAGATAGTGTTGAACTATCAGAAGAAGAACTGAAGTTGTCCAATCCTGCTCAATGTGTTATTCGATTATCCAAGCTAGCTCTAACCGAAATATAACCGCTGATAACTATTTTTTTCTATAGAATGAATTAGTCCATGAGTTGAACAAACGCCACCTAACTTATGTGAGGATTGAAAAAAAAACAAGCGAGTATTCCCTTGAAATTCCAACCCGACAAAAATAGAGTCATTGAGACAACGCTTTATGCTTTTTTTTAGTGATACAACCTTGATATGTACCAAATAAAAATAGAGCTGTGTTCTTATTATCTCCATGCGTCACACCAAATAGGTAAACCTGGTAAACCGGAAATAATTAAATAGTACAAAATCAGGGATAGATGTTTTAGAAATGAAATGTGTCAACTATAGTGCAAACCGCAGAACGAGGCGTTGGCCCTTGGGTGTGTATTTTACAATTGTAAACATAAGTTCAGTCAACAGTTACATCCTTTAGCTATGTTACAAGGATAATGAATTGAATCGGTGAGTTCGAAAACCGTCTATGTCCAAAATCAGCCTTCCGAGAAAATCAATAAAAACCTTTTAGCGTTGAAACTACTTGACATAGACTATTTTCATGCATAGAAAAGTTTTAGATCTCGTGGTTTGCAATTTATTTTTAATGGTAGTTTTTCAGAAAATAAAATGGACTACCAATGACAGATACAAATAGAGTATGGACTTGTACGGTTTTCGAATATAAAAAGAATAGGTGAACATTTTTGGTATTATTTAATATTTATTCAAAATGGAGGAAAAGTAAAATATAAAAACTGTTATCTCAGTCATCTAATCATCATTTTGTGGTTTTCCAACTAACCATAGCAACTGACCATTATTTTGTTGTTGAGATGAAAAACCGTACTAAAGCAATTTTAAGCGAACTACCAAATTTTCTTGGTATTTACCACAAAATTTCTTGGTTATTGCGTGAATTTATGGAAGGGGTTAGTATACTAACGTCACAAGTGGCATTCGCTTGAACGAAGTGGTAATAACCGTGGTTGTTAAGTTTGTTTATTTTCAAATGTCAATTCTATTTAACCTATCTTTTTTGCCGTGTTTATAAATTAGTGATATAGATTTTTATTTAAACGATATTGTTTATTGTCCTGCAAGAAAGAATAAGATCCAAAGAAGAAATTATAGTCTCTGAAGTCTTTCCCTTTGCATTTTTAACTTATCCAATAATCTTTTACCACTTTTGAACACGATTTTAATGTTTAAAAAAGGCACAAAATCGGGTTTAGTCACTGATCTGTATTATTTTACTGGATAGGATATAGCCCCCTAAAAAACGTTCCGAAAAATTGGCCGATTTGGGCAAATAATATGGCGGGCCGGATGTTATTTAACGTAACCAATTGTGTCAACAAGCTACGATGAGATATTTTTATTGTGGAAAACAAAGTAAAAAGAGTATGAAATAAACAATAAACGTTCATTCCTGAAGACAAAATATGCTTCACGTTTCCATTTTTATATTTTCTTTCATAAAAAATCAAATCATGGGTGAAATTTCCCGAAGGACATCGCCCGCAAAAGGAATAGAAGAAGAATAAGAAGAAAAACTAATCAAATTATAGGTTAGGTATGTCAAATTATACCAAATTTCAGTTCTGTGAATCCACCATAATTTGCCCAAATCGGCCAGCATTGTTGCACTTCCGGTCTCCTTGGTGGAACGATTTTTTAGTATGTTAAATATAGCCTATATCCTATCCAGTAAAATAATACAGATCAGTGGGTTTAGTACCTTATTTGCATAGTACTAATCGGTACAAAACACTCACTCCAGTTGTAACTGTCAATTACCTATAACCAATAATCAAAAACAGCTCTGGAAGAAGGTAAATACCGTAAAATTTTGGTTATAACTTTGACAAAAAACAGCTGATTTATGACGTCTCGGATATATTACCAAATTAATAACCGACGTCACTTGAATGTTGTAGTAATTACCAATCTCAAATGGTAAATACCAAATGCTTTTGGTTATTCGCTTAAAATTGACTCCTTACACCCGTATGCACCGTACACGTTTAATCCAGATCAAGGGTTTAATCGTGTTTAGTACCATTTTTAGCTATGGTACTAAACGCGATTTGCCCTTGATCTGGATTAAACGTGTACGGTGCATACGGGCATAGTCACGGACATTTTAAACAAAATGGTTATCTTAGTTTAAAATGTCAAATTTTGGACTTGTACGGTTTTCGAACTCACCGATTCAATTACAATCTCGTTTCAAATTTGTGAAAGCATTGGCCTTTGAACTACTTTAACCTCATCTAAGGGAAAGACTTGATACAAATATTCCTCAAGACCTGAGAAAGGAAATAGAAAATGTTTTGAGAATAAGTTTGGCTCATTCCATCGAAAAAATGGGTGACAATGTACAAGATGACAAGTTTCCTAAAAGAAAATTGTGTAGAATTTGTCCGTCATCAAAAATGAGAAAAACAAATTATTGATGTGTTCTGTTCAAATGCTATATGCCTGGAGTACAATAGGATAGTTTGTCTCACCTGCATTCAGAATCAATAAATAACGTTTTTTAATCCCTAGTAACAATAATTATGTAAAGTCCATTCATTTAGTTTACACCAATATTCAATTAAGAGGAATAAAGCTCAGACAAGACTCAATTAAAAAAGCAAAAAGACAAAGTATTATAGGTTAATTAGTTTAAGGCAATGTTGAATTGGACTAGTTCTAAAAAAAGTCAAAACGATTAAAAACATTTTTAATTATTTATGATAAAAATCATGGTGCTTCAGCTACTGTACACGAAAGAGCTATAGGGAAGCACTAGGTATAGGTGAGTCAACACTTCAAACAGTACTGAAAAAACAGAACATAGCAAAACAGAACTTAAAAAAAGCTCCAAGGGAAAAACTGAGCACCTTCCTGATAGAATAAAATTTAAAATTCGTGATACCATGTACGACCTGACCTGAAAGCATCAACAAAATATATAACTTTAGATAAAATTCACGAAGAAATTAAAAATAAAGGAATTGTAAATGTAGGAAGAACCAGTCTATGGAAAACTATTAAACATCGAATTTTAATTTATGAATGAAGACAATCGTAAGACATTCTGTGAGAAACCAGCTAGTCCATAAGCGCATTCATTAAGGAAGTTCCGAAGTGGTGCTTCGTTTGTGTATTTAGATGATACCTGGATTTTTAATATTTTAATTTATTTGTTTAAAAAATTGTTTCTTTATATAAATAAGATAAATTTAATAATAACTTTTCCTTTTTATAAGAAAACATGCAAATTTATCTCCAATAAGGTAGCCATGCTAAATCTATATTTTAACATCGGATTTCAACGGTACCCTTTAAGGGGCTAGATTGATTTCGCGAGTACGATAGTATATTGACTTTTTCTTAAAACATCAAAAAATAAAGATTATTAAATTGTACAACTAATAACTTGAGAGTTACTTGTAATATAAAATTTAGTACGAATTAATTACATATTAACTGAAAGTCGTAAATTTGATTAAAAATAAAGCAGAAAAACTTGCTAAATGATTTGATTATAAAACGTGCGATTTATTCTGGAGTATGTGCCCACAAGGTGAAGACTACAAAAAATAAAAAGCTGACTATCATGTTCTTAAGCTATGGTTTGTTAAGACACGTATGACGTAATAATAAATCTATTAATATAATAATGACGTTACGCATGCGCAGCGACAATCGCAATGCGTAAGCCGCAACTCAATATCGCAGCGGAATAGTAGTGTCCTAGACTGTAATATCGCATGCGGAACAATACAGTTTCGGTATAAACTTTGAGCAAGATGGACGTGAAGAAGAAAGCTCTGGCGATGATGTTAGTTGAGGTTCGGGACAGAGCACTGAGGTGGACTTATTAGCTGCCTTTTCTTTAACTATTGTATTTTTGTAATCCGGGTGGCTTAATTTCCACAAAATTTCATTTTCAGAGACTGACTGCAGTTTACCTCCGAGGCACTGATTACCCATTAAATAATTTTCAAAACTTTTACTTTATCATTTTTTTATTGTACCTATTTTTTTAGTCTATTATGTTATTGTTTTAGCCTTGAGTATTATAGGTTTACATTGTCTGACGTCACGTTTTTTGTCTTCAAGATAAGTCAAAAACGAAAAATGATACCAAGTTGAAAATTTTAAGCAAAAAACAAGCTCTATAAGGGGACAACGCCTATTGATTCTGAAAAAAATCTGATTAGAAATGGGAGTTAAGGGGGGTGTGTTAAACTGTGAAGAATATAATTTAAAATGCCAGGCATTATATATCTTCATTCTAGTTTGTATCTAGGTAATGTTATGTATTGTGATGGGACTGATCTTATAAAATAAACATTTTAGTTCACTTGGTTTATTTTCCAATAAAAGGTATTTAAAAAATATATTATTTTATTTGACATGCGTGATAAAGTGTGAAAATGATTAAATTTACAATAAAAACCGACAAGCAGTAGATAAAGTTTCATATAATATTTTTACACAAAAATCAATGTCAAGCTTTGTACAGAACCTAATATAATAATTTTTATAAATGGTTTTCAATGTATTAAAAACAAAATAAATATTACAATAACTAAAATATTAATTAATAGTTGTAGTGCTTGCAAACAGTAAATTGATAATAATAACTACACTTAATATAAACCCAATTAAAAAAAGAAACAGTGATATTGGCCATTGTACTGAACTTACAAGGGATAAAATTATTGGAAAACGAAGCACTTTGTGATATAGGTAATTTTAGCTCAATCGACTTATTTTGATCTCACCAACATTCAATAGCTGTATATACACCAAGGTTGGCAGGTACAGGTTTTTTGCACCTAGGTTTTATAGGTTTTTTAAAAAACCTAAAAGTGAAAATTATGCAATTTTAGGTTTTTTTAAGATAAAATATTAGGAATTCACAATTTTACTGTCAACACTTGGAAGAGAGGTTCCAAAAATGAGTGTATAATTATAAAAACAAATCCAAACATTATATAGTGACAATTAAAAAAAATCACTTTTATTTTTCACTTTTTAGTTTTTTATGTTTGCAGTTCTATTTTTCAAGTTTAGCTTATATTTTTTGTTAACATTATTAATAATAACATTTGACATATATGAACAAAAAACATTTTAAAACCTAAATAACCTAAAAACCTACTTATATATTTTTTAATTCTTAGGTTTTTCCAACCCTGATGTACACGGAATTTGCCCTTGTCAGATCTACAAGTTGGACAATTTTGGGTACATAGTGTACATGAAGAGAGCACAAGTTTAAAATATCGTCCTTTAACATAATAATATATAACTAGATCTAATTTGAAATAGTAATTTAGGTTTCTAAAAATGCTAGAATCAAGAGAGAAAATAAAGAAATTTGGATTAGGAACAGTGTAGAACACCTAAGAAGAATGTTCTTTACTTAGCTATAACTCCATTCCATATTTTTAATTTGGTTATTGAAAATATATTTCCATCTTGACAAAAATGTAGAATAAAATCTAATTATATTAAAAAGGAGAATGATTTACTATATAAAAAAAAATCATGTTATTTATAATTTTTATACAATCTGCATATTCATTAAGTAAATGGAGTAGTTTTGCATTTTCTCTATTATAAAAAATAGACTATTTTGTCTGTGCAAATAAATATATGTCAAAATAGTGTTCCACTAATAGGTATACTAAATGATTATAAACATTAGGATGATTCATTTCCGCAATTTTTTTTTTTTGTTTTTTCGGTGTTCAAGCAAAATATTAATCTACATATAGAAAAAAAAATATCACCAAGATTGAGCTCTTAATATCAATTTTAAGTATTTACTATTTAAATTTAAAGTTTTACCATTTAAAATGCATGTAAAAAAATTATATTTTTTTTCAAATTTCTAATGCTTACCCACCTTTTACAATATTGCAAATCGGTTTGATGGACCTTATGGGGAATTTCACGCTCTTTGAAATTATATTCATTATTAGTGAGAAATCATAAAAATTCTAAAAAGGTTCTTAGTGTAGAGAAATATAATTAATACAAAAAAATTAATCTAAATAACATTATGAGTTAGTATTTATCAATTTCTTATGTTTTGAGGTATAAAAATGGCTGAAGTCATAGAATATTGGTCGTATAACTTTTTTTTATGAGTCAGCCTTTTTTTTTCTCCCTACTTTTGGCGGTTTGCTCGAAAAAAATTGAAAAAAATGTTTTTTTAAAAACTGTACTTTGATGACTCCTACTGGTGAAACAGTGCAAGTTACACAAAAAAAACTCTGAAGCAATTTTGGAGAGCATGAAATTCCCCACGAGGTCCATCAAACCGATTTGCATTAATGTAAAAGGTAGGTATTAGAGATTAAAAAAAATTTTTTTACATGCATTTTAAATGGTAAAATTTTAAATTTAAATAGTAGGTACTTAAAATTTATATTTAGAGCTCAATCTTGGCGAGATTTTTTTTTTCTATATGTAGATTAATATTTTGCTTGAGCACCGAAAAAAAAAACTATGCGGAAATAAATCACCCTAATAAACATGCCAATAAATGAACATATAAAAATTGCTATCTTGTTACCAGTAATATTGGATATTTAACTGATGTGTTTATTTATTTAAAGTAGTGTTACTGTTTTTGTATGCTAATGATTTTGTTGAGATTTATACCTACTTTAAAAATATATAATACAGATTTAATAACAAAACACATGCATTGGGTGCGCCACTGGTCCCAAATAAGCAATAATTACTAAGAAGTGCAACTACTGACCTAGGTTCAGAATGAAGAGCCCTGTAGCCTCTCTACAATAAATACTACTGTCTTATAGGAAGCAAATAGTATGTACAGCGAAAATAATTCAAAGTAAGAAAGAAATACTCAACCCATGCAAAAATACATTCAATCAAGTAAAATCAACAAAAACCTCTTCATATTCTTCAGCTTCGTTTTCTTCTTGAGAGTTATCTTTGTTTTCCTCATCTTCATGGTTATTCGCATGAGAAGCATGCCCTAATAATGCGGCTTCGAGCTGAGACTGCATCTTAAGAGAAACATGTGTTAATAGAAATCCTGCAGATAAAATTATAACAGATTTCAGACACCCCAAAAAGCTAAAAGCGACAAAAAGAAAATACTATAGACCGCTAACCTTAAAATACTTATTTAGTATAAGAATAGTATCTACCTTTATTCAAGATTTTTAAAATCTCTATGTAATAAGAAATTGTCCACTAAACATTTATTTAAACATAAACAAACTTTTATCATTAAATTTTTCGATTGCCTTGTCAACATGCTAACTGACAACAATGACAACGGGCGTGTTCTATACCTCAACTCGAATCTCTTTTTCTATTTTCGTTTAATTGAAAAAGGATATATATACCTAGTGAAATCAAACAAAGCTTATCTATCATTTGACATAATTTAAACTGTCGCTTGTCACATCGTATGAGGGAGGCGTGGAGGGAGGACAAAGACCTTCTATTACTAGATCAAAAATTCGCATCTAAACTTGATAAAACATTACCTCCATAACCATTGGCGCGCGATGAATAATTATTTACTTTTTTTCATTGAAGAAATTGTACAAAAATGCTGCGTTTGTTTATCCATATCGTATACGTAAATATAGTAGGAACTAGGAACAGATGTGTTCGATGTGGATAATCAAACGCTCGAAAGGTAAAAAATGCATCGGATGTGGATATTTCAAACGTAGCAGTATCATTTAATATCAGCGTTCTTGGCATTTACCTGCAACAATCTCACAAGTGAATGGCACAAGGAACAAGACTATGATTTTGAAACTTATAAATACAATTTAACACTGTACATCAACCAAAGACAATCCTCTTTTATTCTAAAACAAAGGCCAATGAAAACAAACTGTATCTGAAAACATTGAATCCCGCGAAATGCCACTATGAAGTTTATTAAAAAGGTGACGAAAAATGGACAAAAAACGTTTTAGTTGTTCAAATATACATTGTTAATAAAGAATTAACATATAACTTTCGACTTCATATTCAGGGACCTGGACCGAAATGAATTTAACGGTTCCGGTTCGGGTTCTAGTAAAACTAAAAATTTTGGGTCCGGTTCAGTTTCGGTTCTTTTAAAAATATTTCGGTTGGGTTCTGACCAAATTTTTCGGTCCAAACGGTTCTTTTCGGTACAAATTTTCCATACCTTTATAATTGCTTATAAAGGACAAACATTACAAATATAAAAATTTGAGTTTTAAATAGGTAGTATAATTTAATTTAATATATAAATTAATTATATTATTTTAGGAGTTAATTTATTTAAATAAAATAGGTAGACAAGCAATAAAAGAAAATGTAAATAATAATTTTAACATTCTTTATTTATTTTCATTAAACAAAAAAAAATGATCCTATGAGCTGGCAGAAATAGTAAATCTCGTACACACATGCAGGAAAAGAAACAAAATGTTTCTATTCACAGGTGGAGTCATAGATCGGTAGGTGCTATACCATTTATCCTTTTCTCTCCTGCTATTAATATTCACTACTAAGGATCGATTCCACCGTTGTGTTAAACGAAGTTTAAAATGACATTTTTACATTAACAATGTCATTTTAACACATACTTTATTTTAATCTCCGTTTAACACAACGGTGGAATCGGCCTTAAGAAACATGCAAAGTGGCTATTTAGCTACAAATAAAAATTATTAGTCTAAACAAAAAAACGTAACAATATGAACAACGAAACCTAAAAAAACCGTTAAAACCGTTTGAAATATTAACGGTTCCGGTTCGGTTCTAAAAATTTATTTCTGGATAAAATAACGGTTCAGTTTCGATTCCGGTCCAATAAAACTTTTCGGTTCCGGTCCGGTTTTCTGTTTTTAACGGTACGGTCCGGGTCCCTGCTTCATATTACTGAAACAAGGCAAATCTTGTTTATATAAGTTCTGTTTATATCTTTAAATAATCTTTCCAAATAACACACGAGGTGAGAATTTATTCTGTTTTAAACACGTTGTTTTGTCATAAATTATGCAAATTTCACTCAACAAAATGCATGCTGCGTTTGAATATACACATTGAATGCATTTTTTACATCTCGAGCGATTGTATCTACATCGGACACATCTGTCCCATTATATTTACTGCCGCGTTTGAGAATCCCCATCGGATGCATTTTTACATCTCGAGCGTTTTTTTATCCACATCGGACACATCTGTCCCATTACATTTACGTATACTGAATCACGTGATCAAATAGATTTACTACATATCTGGGGACCTATTTTCAAAGTATGTGAGCACTCATTTCTCTCAAGATTCTCATCAGAAATGTCATACGTCAATGTGGAAACGCTGTATTTAAAGACATCGAGGATTAAAATTCTTAGGAGAATTTTAATTATCTCTAAATAAACCGAGAGAAACAGTCAGTGAGTTCACACTGGCCCTAAGAGCCCTAAAAATACGGTTTTACGTTGACGTATGACATTTCTCTTGATGGAAATGAATTCTCTCGAGTTTGAAAATAGCCCCCCTGGGGTGCTATTTTCAAAGTCGAGAGAATTCATTTCTCTCGAGAGAAATGTCATACGTCAACGTAAATCAGTATTTTTAGGGTCCTAAGGGCCAGTGTAAACTCACTGATTGTTTCTCACGGTTTATTTAGAGATAATTAATATCCTCCTAAGAATTTTAATCCTCGAGGCCTTTAAAAACAGCGTTTCCACATTGACGTATGACATTTCTGATGAGAATCTTGAGAGAAATGAGTACTCACACGGTTTGAAAATAGGTCCCCAGGGACCTATTTTCATTTGAAAGTAATCATTATGACAGCAGTGTTCTTCTTATTGTATTCGAATTCTAACACAAATAAAACATCTCATTAAATTTTTGTTAAAATTATTAATTTATTAATTTTACATTAGAAAGAAAATTAACAATACACACAAAATTATTTAAAATTAGAAATAAATACAATTTACACATTTCCCATTATTACACTTTTACTTACTTAATTTATTCATTTCTTATATTAATAATTTAAATTAATAATATAGTTCATTATTTCATTGGAACTCATTTTATAATTTTACTAATTATTTTTTTATATTTATTTGTGGAAAATTAAATATTAAATAAAAGCATAGGAATTGTTCTATTAGATAATAGCAGTAATGAAAAAATTAGTAGGAAAATTTCAAATGTATAGTTTCCAGATTTATTATGAGTTTTTCATATTAATGTACTCAATAAGTAGGTTTATTATGTTCGCTTGTACACATCACAGTTAGCAGCAGACAGTAACAAACCTGACAACACTTCCGATTTCAGAAAAAAACATTACAACAATTTGTTTTACATTATATATTTCAATAATGTAATATAATAATCATTTATATTTAATTAATGACAAGGTTTACTTTTTAAATAAAACTATATGAGCCCTGTCCCGTTTCAATTAGCACACTTCTCAAATTTATAGTGACTGTCACTACAAGAACAAATCATACATAAATCTGATAAATTACTTTTATTTTTTTAACCCTTTCACTTCCACTTTCATTAAAAAAAATACCATTGTAGTAGATTGTATGTTTTCTTTGTTTATTTTAAGTAAATTAAAATTTTTTCATAGTATTTTTTATTACTCCAAGACATAACGTCCCTGTTCAGGGACATTACAAAAACAAAAATTTACTATGAAAATAATTTTTTTATAATATTAATCCTTTCAAGTAATGCAAATAAAAGTAAATAAACCAAAAAGAAAAAATTTCTACCAAAATTAACAGATGTATACTTCAGGGTTAATTAAGACAGTGTCCCTCTGGAGGAACAAATACACTGAAAGGGTTAAATATTTACAAATTTTCATGAGTGTTTCATCACCTTTAACTTTGATAACGGCAATAATTCATTAAAACATTGTATTTACAAGTTCTTGAAAATCTTACGTGCAGGGAACCTACTCCATATTTCTAGATTACCCATTTGCTTTAATTCTGGCAGTGATCTTGTGGGTGCTGCACGCCTCTGCTTAAAAATTATCACCCCATATACAAAAAAGCATCTTTATTAAATGAACAAGAAACTAAAAAAAAAAAATAAGCATTATTAAAAACTACAAAAAGTGCATAATTTGAAAATCCATATTCAAGCTTGAGATTTGTAAAATTAAAAAAATTCCAAATACACATTTAACTTGTTCAATTATGTATTGAATAAAAGGTCTGTTCCAACAATGATCAGAAACAAACCACTGGGTAGTACACAATTTTGCAGTATTGATAAACTACTGTGCAGAATCCTGATGTCAGCAACTCATTTCTGAGCATTGTTGGAACAAACCTAAAGTAAATCGAAACCACTTAAAAACAAGCACAACATTTATACTCGAGCATAATTTTTAATTCCTATCAAAATTTTTAATTACTGAATATTTTGTTCTAGTTATATTAAAATTTAAAAGTTCTTACTCTTCATTATAATTATATTTTTTATTTTCCCTATATACCTACATACTATCTCTAACATTTTACAAATTTGATACCTAATTAAAGATGTCATCTAGCATTGCAGCATTTTTTAGAATATTTGAGAGAGCATAGTAGTAACTGCCAGTTAAAACTTTATTTCTAGTATTTAGTTTAGGTAACAGAGACAATGCTTGGAACAGAAAATACATACTTTTGTTAATTCAGAATTTTTAAATGTTGTTTTATATTATAAATCTTTCCAGGTATCGGGTATCCTATATCATTTTTTTTTTATAATTTTCAACCAAAACTGTTTAAAAACAAAAAGTTTAATAAAACACCCATTATATTTAATAAGGTTTATGCTCTAAAACTCACTGTTCTTTTAATGGCAGATTTTTTAACCTCTGAGTAAAGTTAGGTGTAAGTATAATCTATAGCCTAATCAGCAAGTAGTTACTTTCAACTTTATTCAGAGGTAAAAACCTGGCCTTTAATCTTAATATAATTGTGGAGGATGGAGACTACATTTGCTAGGGATTAGGGAATAACGAAGATCTGACTACTATAATGACACTTGCTAAAAACTGTATAAGTTTTATGTACATGCAGATAGACCTATGTGAATAACTTTAGTGCTTCGATAACACAACATTGATAATTAACAGATGAACATATTGGTCACAAAAACAAATTAAATAATATATTCTACCAATCTCATTTTTTCCAAAAAGTACAGTTACAACCTTGTTATTCTTTGAGATGTATTTATTACTGATACTTATTAATAAAAATAATAATAATTGATATTGGTACTTACTGATCTTTGGAAACATATATACTCCAGTCCAGTGAGACTTCATTATTCTGGTATAATGCTATTTCACAGAAATGTTTGTAATTCCAATCACTATGTATGGATTTGATTATAGTAGGTATAAAACTAAATGTTTATTGAATATCTTTAATCTGGGCAATGAAAATCACAAAATTCACTTTAAAAATAATAAGCTTCAATCTGAGTACCATAGTTAAGGTCCACTTCTTCATTTTATAATCAGTAACCCACTGTATCGCTGTTTTTGCCAAAGCCAAAGGTAATATTTGAACACAAAACAAAATCAGCTGTTTTTTATAAACACCCCCATTTCACTTATTTAGTAGCAAGTCTCTGGCAGCAACTTGTAACTTAATTGGAGCATATTTATTAAATCTTGAACACTTTTTTTTGATCGTATAAACTCACACATCAGTGCAGCTTGTTTAAAAAAAAACACTTATAAGCAACCATCAATAACAATAAACTCATTTGTTGACCATTAATTTTTTCATCTGTACTCCTTCTGATAGTTTTGTCATTTTTCATTTCATATAAACTCGAATTTTCACCATAGAAGAACTATTTTTATGATTGCACTTTTTTGACAGATAAAAAGATTGCCGCAATTTTCCGCCGTAACGACACTAGCGAACCTAGCGGATTTTGGCTAGGAAGTACGATCGGTTTTGGTATGTTTTTTTCAGGGAGTTGAAACACCTTTATAGTACGCCGTGGTTAGTGGTTAGTTTGGACAAAGTAACCGATATTTCGGTTAATATCGGACCGTACCCTAAAAATTGCCTAAATAATTAATTTTTTTACCAATTGACATTTGACATTGACAACCACAACCGACATTCGACATTTCATTTATTTTAGTGATATTTTTGACAAGTTCGTGTATCGTATTTTTCTTTAAATATTTGTATGTTATTGATAGGAATTCATTTGAACTAATTTCCATCCTAAAGATGGAATTATCAAGCATTCTTCCAGCTCCAATCCAACCCGTTTGGGACCGAGACGATGAGCGAAGAAGAAAAGCAGCTTCCCATCCCTCAAATATATTAGTAAGTGCTCAAAGTATTGCTCCTCCTTATGGACAACGCAGAGGCTGGGTTCCAAGAAATGTTACAGATTACGGAGATGGAGGCGCTTTTCCAGAAATACACGTCGCCCAATATCCTTTGGAAATGGGAAGAAAAAAGGATTCAACTTCCAACGCCTTAGCTGTACAGTTAGGGTCCGATGGCAAAGTTAAGTACGATGCAATTGCCAAACAAGGACATGGTAAAGATAAGATTGTATACTCGAAACTCTCTGATTTGTTACCAGTAGAAGTGGTAGATGAAAAGGACCCTAGCTTAGAGAAACCAGCACAGGAAGAAATAGATGATCTAACTGAAAGAACTAGACAAGCTTTAATGAGAATAACGAACTCGAAAATTGCAGCCGCTATGCCAGTTAGGGCTGCTGAAAAGTTAGCACCAGCTGAGTTTATTAGGTATACTCCTTCACAACAAGGTGCTGCCTTCAATTCTGGTGCTAAGCAAAGGGTTATTAGACTGGTGGAGGCTCAGGTTGATCCAATGGAACCTCCTAGATTTAAAATTAATAAAAAGATTCCAAGGGGGCCTCCTTCCCCACCTGCCCCTGTTCTTCATAGTCCTACCAGGAGGGTAACTGTTAAGGAACAGAAGGAGTGGAAGATTCCTCCTTGTATATCCAATTGGAAGAATGCAAAAGGTAAGATATGTATTGTAGAGAGTTCAATAGTGTTATTAAAGAAATAGGTAGGTAACCCTAATATACAAGCTAAGATACTTTACTCTGCACTCACATTTAGAATTTAAATATTATCCCCTGCCATTTTGACGGTTGTCTTTTTCTTTTAATTTTGAGGACAAGGAAAATCTATGTTTCACAAAAAATCTAAATTAATGGATATTTTTAGTCATTTATAAAAAAATTTCATTGCCCTGAAATATATTTTTGACAGCATCTCTGATGACTCAAATTGGCTTTTTCCTAGATTTGAAATATTCCTATATAACCCTGGCAACTATTAACAAGTTGGAGCAGCACATGCCTATTATTAGAACACTAAATTACAAGATTACCATTTCCTTCTTTTAATTTATTCCGATATCAAACTGTTTTTTAAATCCCTTAATTGATGAACTAGATTTAATTTTGTTAGACAATTTATTGTAATGGTTGAAACCTTTAAAAAAAATTAATTCAATGAATTTTGCTCATGTGTTTTATATAAATGGCTATTATATCTCATGGTATAGTTATGAACATTCACAATGAAATTAATAAACTCTTGAAAATATTATGGAACTAAATTATTTATTTTATATATAGGTATATAAATCATGGTTAGGTAATTTAACATGAATGTAAGAGTTAATCTGCTACTTTTTAGAATAATTCTCATACCACGATTATTAGAAATTCTTGTAATGAAGTAAAGTTTTTTTGATCTTTTGTAAACCATAGATGACTGAACAATAAAAAGTTATCGAGTTGAATTCCAAGGTACTTAATCAGGTTCCAATATCAATTTTTTCGGTGTTAATTCTAAGAGTGATTGCATTTAGATCAATATTGTTGTATTTAAGTATAGGAGTATTTGCTGGTTATTATCATGAATTTAGTTTTTGTCATATTTAATTTTATTTCATTGCCTAGTTATAAGATTGAATTGAAGAATATAATATGGAATAGTTCATGATTTCTCCAGGTACAACTTGAAATATAGAAATTAATTGCAGTCAGTAGAGTCAGTGGTAATGTCATGTCCAACAGTAGCCTTGTGTTTTTAAAGCTCAAAATAATAGTAAAAAATACTCTCCCCAATTCACCCCCTTATGAGTGAATTTCAACCCCTGAAGCCAACTGAGCTTGTGTGGGGAAGGGATGGTGATCATACTTAATGTCATTGGATTATATGGTAAAGTCCATTTGCTTTCTTTATTGTTTAAATGTAAAATGGATGAAACAAAAAGTTACTAGATTATGGCATGTCATAGATTAATTACATCATGTTATTATGTCAGGTGACAGTTATCAAAATAATTTTGAATTTTTCAATTTGTTAAAAATTGTATATTTTGATATTTCAAAAGTTTTTATGAGTAGTCAACAAAATGATTTAGTGATCAATCAAAAACTTTAATTCTATAGGTAGTTTCCTATTTTAAGAAACACAAATCTAGAGGTACAATCAAATGGCTGCAGAGGCATTAAATATTATGCAAAAAACTATCTATGCACCAACAAATTCTGATATAGAGTTATTTGTTAAAAATTGTATAATTTGATATTTCAAAAGTTTTTATGAGTGGTCAACAAAATGATTTAGTGATCAATCAAAAACTTTAATTCTATAGGTAGTTTCCTATTTTAAGAAACACAAATCTGGAGGTACAATCAAATGGCTGCAGAGGCATTAAATATTATGCAAAAAACTATCTATGCACCAACAAATTCTGATATAGAGTATGAGAAAATAATGTCTAAAAAGGTAAACCAAAGCAAAACAAAAGTCAATTCTTTAATATTAAGTTACATAAACGATTTTCAGAACAAATGCCTGATGTGAAATATTCTGCAGGGTCACTTAATACATGGATTTGAAAAATTGGCTTTCATTTTAAAAGAAGTAATAACAGACAGTTTTTATTGGAATGAACAGCGATTCAGTTAAAAAATGTTGTTTCTGTAAAATTTTAACAAGGAGAGAGAGCTGGGTAACTTTAAACCTGTATTTATGGATGAGACGTAGGTATATAGCAAGGAAAAAAGTTGGCAAGATGGAACGATGGCTACTGCAAGTAAAAAAAAACAGGAGATGAAATTCAATACATAATTGAAGGGGCAAGTGGATAAAGGGGCTAACTGACAAAACAATAATGTTTATAAAATCACTCTTTTGTGTTTCTACCTGGAACTTTTGTTTAAAACTGAATTTAAGTATGATTTTTTGACATAATGTTACTTGTTAGTTATACTATTAAACTAATTGTAAATTTTTAAAAAATATTATGGTATTATAAAAAAATATGTAGGTCACCCTTTTATTCATAACACAATGGAAGATAAATATTGGTGCTGCAGATGGATAAAAGAGAAAATTTATGAAAGACAGAAGTTTATTAAATATGTATCTAAAAATGTACCATTCTACAAAACATATTTTAAATTTTTATGTTTATACTGATCTACAAGTTTTCTTAATTTCATTGGATTCTTTCCCTGTAAAGAGTAACTCATAAAACCAACGTTGCTGTTGAGGAACATATTTAATTTGTTTTTTAAATCTTGAAGTTTTGATTGTGACACAGTGTCTAATATTCTCTGGTGGCATTAGTTGAAGTGGAGGCAAATGTTTTTGTCGATTGTTCAAAAATGACAAGCATTTTTTCACACATACTCCAGTTACCTACTCTATTTATAAACTACATAAATCACCCCGTATAAATAATATATAATAAACATAAGAACAACAATATATTTTATTATTCATTGAGTAGAATATGTCAACAAATTTAAAAATATTTGAAGACGGCTCTGCCTCTATAGCAACAGTAAACATAATCTAACGTTTTTTTTTTAATTTTAGGCAAACATATATAGTGTTAATTTCGAAATATTAAAATCTGATTCAACTTTCTTTAATAAAATACTGAAAATTAAAAAGTTCAAAGTATCAAATTTTAAATAATTATCTTACTTTTTCCGTAATAATTTCACAATCTGTTTATAAAATGTTGTCGAATTTGGCAGAGGGTTATTATTTTTGGCAAGGAATATCATTTTATTTATCATTTTAAATTTTATTGTATTGGATGTCACATGAACAATAGTGTACTTATGAAATTAGATCATATTTTTTTTCGATCAAATCTTTTGGTAATTTTGACTAAAAATATATAATTTAAACGTCACTATTATGTAAAATTGTTTTAATCTTTTTGGAAAAAATACTAACAAAAACAAAAAAGATATTTTAACTTTGACATTTTGCAACTATTTTATTATTTAATATTTCATTGAATAAAGCTGAGTCCAGATCATAATATTTTAAAGCCAAGATGCTATATATCATTGCTCTAATGGACCGTTAACAATGTTCATAAATGATTGTGAAAATAAATTATATATACCATTGTAATAATAAAATACAAATCGTCCTAAAATTTAAATAAAACAAAAAATTAAGTACAAATCCTCGAAAATAAAGAAATTAAAATATAGTTTGAAGTACATTTGCATCCTTGTCTTTGTGGTAGTTCCTGGTTTTTTTGTGATACAAAAATGTTAAGCTCACCTTCAACAAACCCAGTATCACTACCAATATGCATAATTATTAAACAACGTCCTTTATCCGTTAGTGATTTCAATCCCATAGAGAGTCCTCTATGATTTTTAATTTCTAAATCTTGTTTTCCCCTTATTACGGTATCTACGAATTTCCTTTAAATAGTTTCTACGCCAAACAACGATTTCCTTCAATAGTGCACTATTACGTGTTCTCTTAAAATAGCGAAAATTTACGTCTTAAAACTCAACGTGATATGTTTGGCAAATTACTATCCCTCTGTAACTCGGCACTGATTTTATTCACATTAAGTATTTCATTACAAAAAATTAATTAATTTTTTGATGAATCGTTTGTAACGTAATCATCTAAAATTATTTGTTTACATCCCCTTTTTTCTTTATTTATATTCAATCCTGCTTTTTAACCCTCGGTCACCCGCGTTCAATTTCCAAACAAGAGTACCGGCGTGGTGTCTGTGAGACGCCATTCAATTAATTCATAAGAATGGAATGAAAATATATGCTGAAGGTTTTATTTAAATAATTTACATTTTACTCATATATGTTTTTGTTCTACCCTAAATTCACAAACAAAAATTCTTCTTTAATAACGGTAAAATAAAATATGTAATAAATATAACATCTTTTACATTTTTAAACATATGAACAAAATAAATTTATAAAATACACAGATAACTTCTTAGCATAAATAGAATAATACAACAAAATAAAAAAAAATACTCAAACGTGATAATAACTATTTAATTTGAAATTACAGGACTAGCATATATATTCTGCATGCTCGAGGAATACGGAATTAGTGCATTGCTTGAACTTGTATTTGTTTATGCGATTTTGTTTTTTAATACACATATCTAGTACACGTATTAGGAAGGTACATGAAAGGAGAAGTCCGAATCTCACTATTTTAAGAAGTTCTGCGTATTGATAATGAGAGTGGCGTCTGTCAGACGCCACGCGGGTATCGGAGGGTTAATTTTCTACACTCGGTTTTTTTAACGTTCGATAAATCGTACTGTTTGAAACTTTCATTACTTCATCTACTGTATAATCTGAAAAATGTTCGCTTCCGAAAAATAATGCCGTTTTGCACAAGGGTTGCTACAGCTAGGTAACTCCTGATTCATTATAAAAGACGTTAAATCAATTTCAAAAGAAAAACAAATAAAATAATTTACCGGAAATTATATTTATCCAATTCTCTCCGACGCTCATGAACAGAAACCAAACAATACGCTAAATTGGTGATGACAGTTTTGGTTCATTTTGTTTTCCTAAATTATATTGTTATTGAATTTTTATAAATATATTCCTAGAGTAAGTAGATAAAATGCATCAAGTATATAATCATTTGGTGATCAATTACATGCCTTTAAACTACTTTTTATGACCTGCAAATAATATTTTATAAAAAAGGAAAGACAGCAAAAAAATTTAAATCAAATATTGTTAGAAATAAGTCAGTCACACTTTTATGGTGTATTAACGAACTGAACTCACAAGTGATTATTGGTTCTGCAAATGAAATATTATCGACGTTGCACTTTCTATATGGAGTGTGACTCAAACATATCTGTTTTATTGCATGGTAAAAAATACGAGAGAAAACAAATTCCCATATACATAGCAACATATAACAAACTGATCAACACCTAGTAGCTGTGCTGTCAATTTGAAGCAAATTACGTATAATTTATTATGTTTTAAAGTGGTCTCTATAGTTTTACATTCAAATAAGGTACCTAAAAATTTAAGTATAGCAATTTATTTCCAAGACAAATAAATAATTTTAAGTATGCTACATTATATTGCAAGAAATTCTTTCGGTATAATATGACAACTATGTTAGACATTCCTGAAATTTTCCCACTTACTATTATTTTGAAACCGTTTGTAGGATGGCAAGCCTCAACATGTTTTCATCAATTTTTTTTAGTTGCACCTTTTTTTTCATCAAAATTTTTTCCAAATTATTGTAGTCATTTTTTTTGTCTACATTTTTTCGTCAACATTTTTTTTATCATCATCATTTTTTATCAACATTTCATCTTTTTTTAGTCTTTTTTCCGTCACCATTTTTCATGATTAATTTTTTTAGTAAATTTTTCCTTCATCTTTTCGGCCTGTAGACGGATTTTTACATTTTGGAGTCTCCTGAATGTGAAAAAGTACTAAATTTTAAACATAAGCTTTAATCCTGCGCCTGCGGTGAGCTGATTAGATTTTGGGATAGTCAAAGCATCTGGGAGTAATTTAAGGTATATTTCTGTTATTTGTGATAATAAAAGAAAATTATTTTAAAAAGAGTTGTTTGTGGTGTTATTCTCTATGTGTGCCATTCATCATTTCTCTAAAATGGTCCATAATGGAGAAATTTGAACACTGCAAAATTCGAATTTTTCAGTATTTTCGTTGGCATTGATACGAAAAAATATTTGAAACAGTTCATATTCTAAATCAAATGGGCTGTGCTCAATATTTTTGATAACTGTGCAGGAAAATCATGTGTTGGACACATCACATTTTTGATTAACATTTCGGCAACTTTTTTTTAGTAATTTTTTTCATCAACTCTTTCAACATTTTTTCTAGAACAAGCTTTCTGATGAAGCCCCACAACTATTGCGAAATCGTTTGTAGACAGCAAGCTTCGTTTAATACTTATCCTACCTGGCGCTCATAAAGAGTTGAAGATAAAAAAGAATTAAATCCAATATTGAGTGGTTCAGTTCCAGAATTGCCTAACCAACAATTTAACAAACGTAACTGCCTAATCTTTTAGATATTGGCACTGAAAACGAATAATTTTAAGGAATGGGCAATTTTGGCATGCACAAAAATCATTTTAAAATAATATATGAAAACCGATTGTTTTGATATTATTAAAAGTTAGTAAATGAAATGTAGATCAAAGCAGTTTACCAGAATTTACTATAAGAAACTGCCCAATCTTTAGGTCTAGATGGGGGCACTGAAAACGAATAATTTTAAGGAATAGGCAACTTTGACATGCACAAATGATTTTAGAATAATAAACAAAAAAAGGTTGTTTTGAAATGTTCTTGGTTAGGCAACTCTGCTACTGAACCACTAAATCTATCAAAGACTGCTTTATTTTTATTTCTCTTTTAGGTTACACTGTACCATTGGACAAGAGATTAGCAGCTGATGGCAGAGGTTTACAGCAACTTCACATCAACGAAAATTTCGCAAAATTAGCTGAAGCTCTTTACATCGCCGATAGAAAAGCTAGAGAAGCAGTCGAGACCAGGGCTCAACTAGAAAAGAAACTGGCACAGAAAGAAAAGGAAGCCAAAGAAGAGCATTTGAGGGCGCTTGCTCAGAGAGCTCGAGAAGAGAGAGCCGGTATTAAGACAGCTAATAGTAAGTAGAATCTTGAAAAACTCGTTTCACTTTTAAATGTTATTTATTTTACAGATCATCATTCAAAAGGCGCAGACGATGAAGAACACGAACGTGATTTGTTACGTCAAGATCGTCACAAGGAACGCGCCAGAGACCGCAACTTGGCTCGTGCGGCCCCCGACAAGCGCAGCAAACTGCAGAGGGAACGCGAAAGAGATATTTCCGAACAAATAGCCTTGGGAATGCCTGCTAGAGGAGTATCTTCCAGTGAAACTCAGTTTGATCAAAGGCTGTTTGGTCAGGCGCAAGGTTTGGGTCAAGGTTATGCAGACGATGAAGCATATAATGTCTATGATAAGCCTTGGAGGGATGGTGGATCGATGGCCAACCATATTTATAGGCCAAGCAAGAATATCGATAAAGATATGTATGGGGGAGAGGATATAGAAAAAGCGATCAGAACTAACAGGTTTGTGCCCGACAAAGAATTCGGGGGCACGGATAGATCGAGTAGCGGCCGTGCAGGTCCAGTGCAATTTGAAAAAGAAGAGGATCCTTTCGGCTTGGATCAGTTCTTGTCGCAAGCTAAGAGAGCCAGTAAACGAAAAGAACCTGAAAAGAGAGATGACAGAGACAAGAGAAAGAGGAGGGATTAAGTTTTACCATAATAATTATTTTTTTTTTATTTAAAATATTTTTTCAGTTTACAGAGTAAGATGAAAACTAAATATTTAAAAAAATTGGATGTGTTTTATTATAGTAATGCAGACATTTTATATTTGGTCATTAACAGCAAATATTTAAATTTCGTTAAAATGCACGTAAGTCATCCCTGAATTTGTTCAGTTTAAACTAATTGTAAGTGTCAGTTGTCAATCTTTTGACAGATGATCCCGACATAAGGGTTCACATTTAATTTAATTATTTTAAATTAAAATGATAAAAACTACTTTAAAAATATTTTTAATTTATAATATATTTCATCTTTTGGACTGTTACAAGATATACTTAGTTATTGTTATTTATTTTTTTCTTGTAATGACCAAATACCAAATATGATCATTTAAATATGCGAGTATGGTTTTTAATTATACATTTTGCGCTAATGTAAGTTTGATTTAACTATGCATAAATTCTCATGTTGAAGAAAACTGGAAAATAAATAATTTTTTATTTAAATATATTTTTTAATTGTCCTTACTATTTACGTTTTATCTTTGCAGAATTATCATAGACCAGCAAAGTTTGCCCCTGTTTCATAACCCTTCTTAACATATTTACAAAATAAAATTATCCTTCTATAAACCTTGTATGTACAGATACAACATTACAACATCCTTATTGTATTCTTAATGTCGACATTAGAAATTTGATCTTAATATTAATTCTCACGTGTCAGTTGTCAATATTATCCTGAAGTAAAGGTTTGGCACTCATTTGAAATAATTAAAAAAAATACTTTTGAAATTTTTTTTAATTTAAAATCATCTTTTAGAGCATAACAATTGCTACTTTTTTACTTTCCTGTGACTACTAAGGAAAGTATAGATTAATCATGATTTTTCGACATTTTTATTATTTGAGGTCCACTGAATCAGTTTTGACCATTTTCGAGATGATGTTTGTATCCACTTAAAAATCAGAAACTTACATTAATTTATTCCAAAATGTATCTAACCCTGTCCTGTATAATTATAACTTTCGTCGAAAAATGTTGATTACATTCATGCCGTTGTAAGAGCCATTCACAGAACAGCTTTGCGGGGGAAATGTTAAAAAGTTAAATGTGAAAGGGGTACAATTGATTTTCCCGCAGTTGTCCACATTCTTCTTTGACTTATCCCACCTGATCTGCAATCACCCACGTACTTGTTGCATCCTCCTCGAAAACATTATTTAAAATGTTTTCTTATAAACTCACTTCATTTTCAGTTTACCAGATAAACACACTATTCACCTAATGAAATCAGGCCACTCAATTACAAAAACTGGTACACTATGAACTGAGATTAATATTCATATGATAAATCGAAAAAACAAAACCATGAACTTAATATTTTTTAACTTTTTCTACACCAGTCCAGCCCCGGATTCAAGTTTATCTTATTTTTGAGTTTTTTTGAAAAATATGTTTATTTTAATACACAGTTAAAAGAAGTTATTTTTTTGTGTGTCATCGGCATCAACTACCCGGGTTATTTCGCCTCGTATTCTGTGTAGGTTTTGTTACTGTTGCACAGCGCCACTTTAGGAACAGCACTTTTAATTAGAACCCAACAGTGAATGGTCGAGTGGGGAATCCTACCAAGGCATCAGAATTAATTTTAAATAATTAAATTAAATAAAATCCCGGCCAACGGTGGGATTCGAACCCGGGACCCATAGGCATAGTCTGAGCATCTGGGAGGGTACTTTAAAGGGGGGCGTTTTTCTATTTCATGGTATAATTTTATTATTTATGATAAGATAAGAATTTTTTTTAATAAGAGTTTTTTGTGATAGTCACTACCAATTTTGTCATATACATGTGTGGTTGCATGGCACATCTTTAATGAAATTAAGAGCTATAGGTTTGGGGGTTGTGCACTGGACTGGTTGGGTCATTATATGGAAAATAGGAAACAGAAAGTTAAGGTAAGTAATTGTGTTTCAGATACTATAGAGAATAATATGAGGGTGCCACAAGGTAGTGTTCTAGGTCCGCTACTGTTTTTAATGTATATTAATGACATTGCTGGTGTTGTTGAAAGATGCTCAATAAACTTATTTGCAGATGATACTTTGATATTTTTACCCATGAAAACATTGAAACTTGTTTTAAAGAAATGAATAGTTCTATAAGTAAAATATATGATTATTGTAACGGAAACTCGTTTAAAATAAATTACGAAAAGACAAAAGTGGATGTTAATTGGGCGTACTGGAAATTTAAAAAAATTAAATGTAGCATCGCAGTGTTTCTGTTGATCGAATAAAGTTTCAGAGAGTTGAAAAATTTAAATATCTAGCGGTTATGGTTGATACAAATTTACAATTTAAGGAACATGCTATATAATAACGTCATCAAAAGCATATCATTTAAAATAAACTGAGGCGCTGTTCTCCACATCTCGGCAAATGGGCTAAAATAATAATTTACAATACTCTAATTATTATGCCACTATATTGTATTTGCTCAACCAGAATGAGCTGCAACAATTGCAGTATAGAGGTATGAGGATAATACTGAGCTGTTCGAGATTGGAACCAATCAATTCCATATTGAATGCCCTTCACTGGTTGCCTGTTAAAAAATACTTGTTATTCTATTCCCTGCTATTTATATTTAATATTAAATCAGGAATCTCCCCAGTATATTTACAAAACATTTTAAGTTATAATCAGGATGTTCACACATTACACGAAATAAGAAAAAATTTAGAGTTTATAAGGCCACGAAAAAATGTACACAAAATTCAGTGTTTTTTAAAGGTGTACAGGCTTTTAATAATTTGCCTGAAGATATTAAATTTTCTTCAAACGCAGCAATATTTAAAAGAAAACTACGTGAGTACTTGCTGACCAATTGATGTTTTTTTTTTCTTTCTTGTTCTTTTATTATGTTTTGTATAGTTGACATGTATTTTTTTATTGTATTTTAAATGTATGTTGATTCTATACTCATGTATTTTATATATTTTAAATGTGAATATGTATTGACATGTAAAAAATAGTTTTTTTGACTAAATTAACGATTTATAAAAAACACCCAGTCCAATGCAACAACTCAATTGTAAAAATCCAAACATTTGGTTTCAACAATATTTGTTACTTAGTTTAGGAAATTAAGACTAAATTATCTTCTACGCTGAGCCAAGTAAATTGAGGCTGTCGTTTGAGGTATTTACGAACTTGCCGCTCGGTAAAATATATGTTAATTAAATAGTACATTCATTCTTTTATTGCAACTCCTCACCAATCCTACATGATTTCTTTTAAAAAACGGTGCAAAATTTGAATGTTTTCAAGATTTTCGTTGGCAATGAAGACATGAAAAAATTTTTGGAATAAAATGTGTGTGGAAAAGGTATCTATAATTTAGATTAAACACTTCTTGAATAGATGGACCATACTCAATTTATTTGGTAACTTTACAAGAAAATCATGTGTGTTGTAACATAACAGATACTTTTATTTTGTATTGACCTCATATAACCTGCTCTTTTTTAGTTTGTGAATATGGCTTTTAATAACATATACATTATGCAGTAATGTAAGTTCAATTTAAATATCCCTTATTCTCATGTAAAAAAAATATCCAAAAAATAAAAGAATTATTTAAATATATTTTTTAATTGTCCTTAATATTTACATTTTATCTTGTACAAAATTAATATAGACTGGCAAAGTTTTCTTTATCCCACTGAACCCTTTTTAACCTATAACTATATTTTTTTCTCATTTGGTAGCCCTTTAACTTCATCACAAATTAAAATGTTCCTTCTATAAACTTTGTATGCACAGATACGACATTCTTCACTATTATATTCTCAATTTCAACACCATTAGAAATTTGCTCTTCTGTTAATTTGATTTCATAATTAGAACCTTCAGTTACAAAAACGACTCTTGTCCGTCTCGTATGCAACATATTCCCAATGACCAGTTTATGTTTATATTTTTTTATAGCTCCTGTTGCTTTGGAAATTAGTACACTCTCATCTGTTTCCAATTTAAAAGATACAACAAATGCATGAGGTACCCAAAGGGATACAATTGGTACTAGTAGCTTAGGTACTAACTGAAGATGAATCTCTGGAACGCCGTCTGATGGTAATTTGTGGGTAGCCATTTGACTACTAGGAACAAAGAAGTCTGAGACAGCAGCTGCTAAGTATAGCAAGGCGTTTGCACCTATATCCTTCAAGTATTCACAACAAGCTCTTAATAACCAAAAATAATCAGATAGCGTAGTAAAATTAATATAAAGCATCTTATTATCTTCTTGCGCTCTTTGATATTTTACAAGTATCGGCGCTAACATATCTACACTGTCAGGTTTAATAGATATAGACACATTTTTTTCGTTTTTTTGTAAGACTAGCATATCTAACATCTTCAAATGATTAAAGTGCCTTGTAAACGGAATAATTGAATTGAATCGATGTAGGAATATCACAGAATAGCCTTGATCTAAAAAATATTCAGCAGAAGCTGCTCCTCTTAATCCGCCGCTAAAATTGTCCACAAATCTCACTGTATTGTGTTCAAGTGGGACAGTCGTACCTCCAGATGTAACCAGAACAATTCGTTGATTGTTTTTCTTGTGGCTTTCGCAGAAGTTTTTTAAGAGAGTGCAATTATTTTCGAAGTTTACTGGCTGTGGGTTTGTGGAGTAGAATTCCTCCCAGTGAGAGGCCATATTGAAAATATGAATATACAGCTAAAAATACTGTCGAAAATAAACGGAAAACTAGTTTTAGTTTTTACTAAAAAATATATATTTAAAAAAAAACATTTATAGGTTATGTCAAAAGCTAGCAATCCTTCCTCCATGAGCTAGCATGTAAACTTAAAACTTGTAAATAAAGAAAAAATAAAGGAAAGGAAACTGTTGCTAACATAAACACTAACTTCAGTTTGTTGATGCAAAAGTTTAGATCACTGAACTCAGATACTTTGACTGAACTATTATAGTTCAGTGGTTTTAGATACATTTTTTTTGGCACTGTTACGAAATAACGCTGAACAAAATAGAGCTTTTTGAAATAGCGCGTATCAAAAGCGCGTTTGAACGAAATAGCTTCAGTAAAAAAAGTGGTCAAAACAGAGCCTGATAAAAATTACGCCAGACTGAAACAGTGCCTTATCGCAATGGCGTCTATTAAAACAGCGCGTTTTGAAATAGCGCGGTCAGGTGAACAGCGGTATTAACTAATTTACCTAAATTGTGTGGCCTGGAGCCGTCGTGGCTTACTTCCCAATTTTTTTTCATTAAATGAGAAAAAACTTAACTTAGGCCCGATTTCGCCGTTGTGTTAAATCAAGTTTAAATTACTAAGGGCCCGGCTATTCCCGTTTTATTTCAATTAATAAAAGAAGATTAAAATGACATTGTTAATGTAAAAATGTCATTTTAATATTCGTTTAGTAATTTAAACTTCGTTTAACACAACGGTGAAATCGGCAATAAGCGAAGATTAAAATGGCATTGAATGTAAAAATGTGATTTTGAACCTGCATGGTTTATTTCTTAATCTCTGTTAACTACTAGATTAAATTAGGCCTTATTTACCTAACCTTTGCGGCCTAAAGCAAACGCAAGTTCCATCGCAAAAAAATTATTCATAAAATAAGAAAAAATGAAAAACTTATTAACCTAGCCTGTGCGGATTTGAACCATTTAAATTTTACAGATCGTTCAAACAATTTAGTTGTTTTTCAAAAAAAAAAAAAATCGACGGAACCACCGCGATGGCTCCATGCCGCCTACGTTAGACAAATTAGTCAAAAAGCGCTATTTTATTCAGGCCTTAGATCGCTATTTCGATACGCAGCACTATTTTAATAAACGCTATTTCGGTCAGGCGCTGTTTTGTTACAATAAGCTATTTTGAGTAAGTGCTTGAATGGGTGCCGGCCGCCGGTACATGAGTAGGGCTGCCATACCTCCCGATTTCTCACACTCCCTCCCTCTTTTTAAACTAAGCTATAAACCTCCCGATTTTTCAGAAATCTTCTAATTTAACCCGAATTTACATTGAATAGATATTAAAAAATTATTAATATGATAACGATACTATCAAATTATCGGTCATTCAACCCATACCTACAAACATCGTAATCTCTACAAAGCGCCATCTTTAATATCTGGGGGCGATGGATTTGAAAACAAACCCTAAATTGAACGATTTCATAAAAATTTCTGATGAGTTTGCTATTGATGTAGATATTGGCCTATTTTTAGAAGAATTTGTAAAGCTGTTATCATATTTGGAAAACCCACCACTAAATTTTAAAGACATTAAAATTAACCTGCAACGGGTTTATTTTTATTATTTTAAAGCCATAGATCTCAAATTTTTTTCAAAATTTGCTCTTATGTTTTTGGTCTTCTTCACTCAAATGCGATGAGTGAGAGCATTTTTAGCCTAGAGGGAAGAAAGAAATTATCTTTCTATAAAGACAGAATCTGAACTAATGATTAAATGTAATTACACTGAAACTTGCCAAGAAAAATGTTTTAATTATCGGGCATTGAAATTTGTTTTTGTTTTTTTTTTTGATGCTGTAATAATCTTTGTATATTTAGTAGATTTTAATTAAAATACATGTTTTTTTCTTCAAAAATTAAAACTTCCCGCTTTTCATTTCTGAAAATCTGGCAGTCCTAGACATGAAAGAGTGTTAGGAAACGAGACAGCAGACATCCTAGCCAGGAAGGAAACTTAGAAAACTCTAATTAGACCATAAGCCACATGTGGTATTTTATATCAATAGGTTAAATGGATGCTAACAGAACAGATAAATTAAGAGAACACCATAGGTCCTGGTTGGAACTTGCTGGACTTACAGTCCAAAATATTCATAGGGGATCCATCCAAGAGCAGACAAAATCAAATACTAAACAGCAGAAGCGAACTAAAGACCATTATATGTAGGACTCATCTTTACAAGACACTGAGGCCTTAGAAAACACCTTAATCTCTTAGGAATCTCTGATTACTCCCTATGTATAATATTTAAAGGGGATGACGAAACTCCTATTCACATATTGTGCTATTATCGAAACCTTAAATGGAAATGGGAATGGCACTTCGGGGTACAATATCTAGATAAAGAAATCCCAAAAGCGTCCATATTCTTCGTCTACGAAGAAAAATTATTTCATATGTGCCTCATAACATTCATTTTATAGATCTTCTCTAAGGAATTGCTAGTCGTTACCTTTGAACTGTAACCCCTAAACGGTATAGAATTTAGTGGTCGTTACAAGTCTTACAAGTTTGATACGACTACGACTTGAACGCGCGAAAATATGGCTAAAACCAAACTTACTGACAGCTGACATTTACGCTCTCAAATATTTATAGGTTATACATTAGTTTGTTTACGTTTATTTATGATTACTTAAAAAACAAGATTAACATTTTTAAATCAATTTTGAATTAAGTGTTAAGTGACTTCACTTGAAAATGCATCGCCGCGGTGGTAAACGCATCCGTATGGATGACCCACCGCCTGAATATGAAAACCCGATGACGCCCCATTTAGAACAGGACCACTACGGAGGTAATTACATGCAACAAAGCATGTACGGAGATAGTTACGACCATGGAAACACTTCTGGTGATTTTGAGTCGCCACCTACTCCAGGTTTCAAAAGGGTAACAAGGTCTAAGGCAAGAGGAATCAATAACCCACCTCCAGCCCCAGTAATTTCTCCCTCGTATTCACCCACTAATACTACAACTGGTACTACTGGACGAGGAAGAGGTAGAGGTAGGCCTCCAGGAAGGAAGAACACTATAGGAGAGATTATACATAGTAGGGATGATGATGATTCTTTATATCACATAATTAAAAACAGCAAACATTCTTTAACCCACATTGTTGATGACTGGATTGAGAGCTACAAAATTAACAGAGAAGCTGCATTAATTTCTTTAATGCAATTTTTTATTAATGCATCTGGATGTAAAGGGCGGATTACTCAGCAGATGCAAGCTTCTATGGAACATGCTGCTATTATTCGAAAAATGACTGAAGAATTCGATGAAGAAAGTGGAGAATATCCTTTAATTATGGCTGGGCAAACTTGGAAAAAGTTTAGACAAAATTTTTGCGAATTTGTACAAACATTGGTGAAACAATGCCAATATACTATCATATATGATCAGTTTTTGATGGATAATGTTATTTCATTGCTTACTGGTTTATCAGATTCACAAGTAAGTAAAAAAAATTCAAAAATTTTTATTGTTTAAAAAAATGTTATCTTTACATTAACAAACAAAAACTGTATTATCTAGGTCAGAGCTTTTAGACACACGGCAACTTTAGGAGCAATGAAACTTATGACAGCTTTGGTGGATGTTGCTCTTACTGTATCTGTTAATTTGGATAACACTCAACGTCAATATGAGGCTGAACGTCAAAAAACTAGAGAGAAAAGAGCTAGTGATCGTTTAGAAGCTCTGCTAGCTAAACGACAGGAACTTGAAGAAAATATGGATGAAATTAAGAATATGTTGACATACATGTTCAAGTCTGTATTTGTACATAGATATAGGTATATGTTAAGGTTTCAGATTTTATATTCAAAGTTAATAATAAAATTATTACAGAGATACATTGCCAGAAATTAGAGCGATAGCAATGACTGAAATTGGTGTTTGGATGCATAAATTCCATGCTAACTTTTTGGATGATTCTTATTTGAAGTATATAGGGTGGACCTTGCATGATAAGGTAAGAAAATAACATAGCTTAGTATACCTGATATAACTTTGAAAATGTTTCTGTTTCTCTTTATTTCTTTGTTTCCCTTTTGCTCTGATATCTCCACTTACAGTTCTTCTCCTTTTTCTCTTCTTTATCTATTATATGTATAAACAAGGGATGTATCATCCCTAATAAAAAGGTCTAAACTGCTTTTCAATGGTTTAATTCACGATCAAGTATTCTCAATTACAATGTTGCTGTGGTATTGTCACTGTCTATTCGCGTACTGCCCACGGCGCTGGTCTGCCTTCTCACGCTCGTCTATCCTGACAAGCATGAGTATGGACTTCAAGAATGTGTGTTGGGGAGAAAGACACACTGCTGCTAACACGGCCATCCTGCAATTGGTGCGCCCTCGCGCCACGTATATCTGGAATTACAAAATACGAAAACAACTACTGTTATGACTTATGAACATTATCACTAATGTTCTTTTAAGACGCAAAATAATTAATTACTCTTTCAATTATTGTTGGTGGAATTGCCACGATTACAGTAAACATAGTGGGATCGCCACTAGTCATTCTTTCAATCAACAGTGGTGGGATTGCCACCATTACCATAAACATTAGTGGGATTGCCACTTAATACTCTTTCTATCAATGTTGGTGGGATTGTCACCATTACAGTACACATTAGTGGGATTGCCACTAATTACTCTTTCAATTAATGTTAGTGGGATTGCCACCATTGCAGTAAACATAGAGGGATTGCCACTAACTACCTTTTCAATTAACCTTGGTGGGATTTCCACTAACTACTTTTTCAATTAACCTTGGTGGGATTGCCACTAACTACCTTTTCAATTAACCTTGGTGGGATTGCCACCATTACACTAAACATAGTGGGATTGCCACTAACTACCTTTATTTTTATTTATTGTTGGTGGGATTGCCACCCTAACACTAAACGCTAGTGTTATAAAACTAAACTCTCGTATTACTTTATTATCATAATTTATTCAGGAACATTTGGTAGAATTGCAACCCTAACACTAAACGCTAGTGTTATAAAACTAAACTCTAGTGTTAATTTATTATCATGATTTATTCAGGAACATTGGTGGGATTGCCACCCTAACACTAAACCCTAGTGCTACAACACTAAACTCTAGTGTTAATTTAATATCATGATTTATTCAGGAACATCTGATGGGATTGCCAGCCTAACACTAAACACTAGTGCTACAACACTAAACCCTAGTGTTAATTTATTATCATGATTTATTCAGGAACATCTGGTGGGATTGCCACCCTAACACTAAACACTAGTGCTACAGCACTAAACCCTATTGTTAATTTATTATCATGATTTATTCAGGAATATCTGGTGGGATTGCCACTCTAACACTAAACACTAGTGCTACAACACTAAACTCTAGTGTTAATTTATTATCATGATTTATTCAGGAACATCTGGTTGGATTGCCACCCTAACACTAAACACTAGTGCTACAACACTAAACCCTAGTGTTAATTTTTTATAATGATTTATTCAGGAACATCTGGTGGGATTGCCACCCTAACACTAAACACTAGTGCTACAACCCTAAACCCTAGTGTTAATTTATTATCATGATTTATTCAGGAACATCTGGTGGGATTGCCACCCTAACACTAAACACTAGTGCTACTTTATTATCATGATTTATTCAGGAACAGTTGGTGGAATTGCCACCCTAAGTTAACAACACAAATATTTTAATTTAATATTGTGGGATTTTCACTCACCTTTTTTTATAATTACTGCGATGACGGTAGCCTTAACTGATCGTGAGCGGCTACTGTTGTTCGTTGTCGCTTTTTGTGAAGTTGATATATTTCATGTGATAATACCTCTCGAACAGTGTAAGGCCCTTTGTATTTTGGCCTCATTTATCCTCCACCTGCGAGCTGTGAATCTTCAATTGCCACGATATCGCCTAGCTTAAATAATGTGGCCCGACGCCTATTTTTATTGAATCGTTGCCCTTGGTTTGACAGTTGCCCTTGGTTTGACAGTTGCCCTTGGTTTGACAGTTGCCCTTGGTTTGACAGTTGCCCTTGGTTTGACAGTTGCCCTTGGTTTGACAGTTGCCATTGGTTTGACAGTTGCCATTGGTTTGACAGTTGCCCTTGGTTTGACAGTTGCCCTTGGTTTGACAGTTGCCCTTGGTTTGACAGTTGCCCTTGGTTTGACATCTTTTTTTTTATGCATTGTTGTGTTACTATGATGGCCCCTTCTGTGAGTGTTGTTTGTAACAAATTAAAGATAGTTCTCATTACACATTCTACCATTTCCACGAGGAACTCCGGTTACTATGTAATTAATATGCACGTTCCGTTTACTAAGAAAGTTTTTGTAAGTTATTGAATTAAATGCAGCAGCTGGATCAGCTATAATAATTCATATTGGTTTTCTCAATTCTTCAACAATTGGTATAAGACAACATGGAATCTTTAGAAATTGTTTCTAGCTTGCAATATTTTGAAAATGCATCGTTTATAACTAATATTTGAATACAACCACTAGATTTCACTAAAGGCCTGCATGATCAATATGTAACGTGTGTAAAACATATGGATTTTCTCCTTGTTACCAAAATTCACGTCAAGTGTTGATTTTCTTAATGTTACAATTTTTTTATATATTTTTTTTAACCCTCTATGGCCCCAGGTTACTTTGAGGAAACATACACTATTATTATTAATACCGTACTTAAAATTTCTGTTTTTTACTTTAATATCCCATAATTACTTCAAAGTAACATAGTTCTATCCTACTGAAATGTAATATGGTGCCATCTATATGTTATTTGTAAAATTACACGGGAATAATTTTAATGGCGCCAGCTTATTGTTATAGTGATTGACTTGTGAGTTTTGGACATTGAATATCTATTTATTCTTTATCAAATTGGTTCGAAAAAATTATATTACGGGAATTTATATTTTCGAGCAGACAAGTATTCAAGAATACTTTAAAAACTGTTGTATTTAGTTGATAAAACGGTTGAATTAGGTATGTTACTTTGATGATACATTGGGCTATAAAAGTTTTCATAAATTATTTGATTTCAAATTACAGTATGGATCCAATAAAGTTTTATGGACTGAAATCAAAGAAAAAATACCCAGAAATTTTTACTAAAGTTGTCGATTTTGGGAATAATTCAGATGATTCCAAATTGAGTGATAGTGGCGAAGAAGATGATGAAATTTTGAAATATAAAGATCAATTTTTTGATGAAGAAAATCCATGCTGTTCTAAGAATATATCTGGACCAATGGAAGAGCTGATAAGTGAGTATGAAATGAGTATTAATAGTAGTAGCAGCAATGAAGAAGAGAGTTTTGAGAAGAAAAATATGAAAAATGTTCCAAAGAAATCTAAAAATAAGAAAACGGTTTTGAAAAAAACTGAAAAAAAAACAAGCGGTTCCATATCTGAACTAATGGAGGAGATGAGTGATGAGTATGAAATAAGTAGTAACCGTAGTAGCAGCAGCGAAGAAGAAATTTTTGACAAAAAATATAGGAAAACTGTTTCAAAGAAATCTAAAAATAAGACAATTGTTTCGAAAAAATCTGAAAAAAAAATTGGTACACCAAAATCAAAAACTAAAGTAGCGTTAGATTGGAAACTGGTAACAACAAAAACAATACGTCCAATTGTAATTTGGAAGGGAAGTTTGCCGGATGCTCCTGAGCAGCCAGAGACTCCGTTACAGTACTTTAGAAAATTTGTTGATTCAGATTTATTAGATCACATGTCGCACAAAGCAATTTGTTTGCTTGCCAAACCGATCCCAATAAACCTCTCTTTTTGACTAGCGAATCATTGAAACAATTTATAGGAATAACATTCATAATTTCGATATATGGTTTACCTAGAACAAGAATGTTCTGGCAAACTGAGACGCAGGTTCCTAAAATTGTAAATACTATGTCACGAAATAGATGGGAACAAATAAAATCCAACATTCATTTTAATGATAACACCAAGGTTGCTACTACTAATGATAAACTCTTCAAGATACGACCCCTACTTGACAAATTAGTTGCAAAATTTAATGAAATTCTTATGACTGAAAAACTCTGTGTAGATGAGCAGATGATTCCTTTCAAAGGAAAGCATAGTTTGAAACAATATATGAAAAACAAGCCAAAAAATGGGGCTACAAAGCCTTTGTGTTGTGTGGATCAGACGGTGTAATTTATAACTGGGAATTATATTCTGGTTCAGTAGATTTAGATCCCACCCTTACGGATGTAGGCGTTAGCGAAAATGTTGTCATGAGACTTTCAAAAATCGTTCCTAGAAACTACTATTTTAAAATTTACTTCGATAATTGGTTCAATAGCCAAAAATTACAAGTCGAATTATTCAAGCTGGGTATTCTCAGTCTGGGAACGGTAAGGTCAGATCGTCTAGGGGGATGTAATTTTACTACAGATAAAGAAATGGCAAAAAAAGGAAGAGGAAGCTTAGAAGAACGAAAAACAAAAATGGATGGGGTTGATTTAACAGCAGTGAAATGGTATGATAATAAATCGGTTCATTTACTGAGTACTTTCGTTGGTTCTAATGCAGTTAGAGAGGTAAAACGTTGGGATAAAAAAGCAGTTTCAAAAATTGATGTGTCATGTCCCAAAGCAGTAGAACTGTACAATCAATTCATGGGAGGCGTCGATTTAGTTGACTCACTTATATATATATATATATATAGAACTACAATAAGAAGTTAAAAATGGTACCATAAAATTTACTTTCATCTTATGGACTTATGCGTCGTAAATTCATGGCTGCTGTATAAAAGAGATTGCAAGACAATAGATTTTCCAAAAAAAAAGCAACTAAGTCTGTTACAATTTAAAACAGATTTAGCTCACAGTCTTTGTACTGCAGGAAAGGATACAACAAACAGCCGTAAACGGGATCGCCCAAGCAACTCATCAGTTGAACAAGAAATTGAAATTAAAAAACATAAAGGAAAAGTTGCTGAAATGTCTACAGAAGACGTCAGAAGAGACAATATAGCACATTGGCCTACTTTTAGCAATAAACGGGGAAGATGCAAACATCCTGGATGTCATGGAATTCCCAAAGTGATGTGCATCAAATGCAATCACTATTTATGCTTTACTCCTACATCAAATTGTTTTGTTCACTTTCATACTCGGTGAGGTCCACTGTTACACTCAAGTAACATACCCTTAAAAACATGACAGGGTAATTTTTTTTTCACATATTATATGTCAGTATTAATTAATAAATTCTTTTTGAAGCAGAAATTTAAGTATTAATTTTTTATTTTGACTTACAATAAATTGGGCCATAGAGGGTTAAGCACTGACCCATTTTCGGCCAATATAAAATAATAAATAAATAGTCTCTGAATACCTGAAGAGTGTTGTTAGAAAAAATGCCCATTGCTTCATTTACGTAAAAACTGTACTCATCCGACGAACTATAACTCATCCATTATCTTTAGGCTATTTTTACATTTTGTCCTTATTTTCCCCTTCCTATATTCGGCTGCATCCCTTGGTTCATACGAGCAGCCCGCAGATTTCCCTACCTTACTGAAGACCACATGCTATTTTTTACAAGCTAGATCTTCTATGACGTCATCGTTTCATCTTATTATCTACTATATGTGAAGACTCATCATTATATAAAGTCAGAATAAACAATCGCGCTGCGACGATCATACAATATTTTCGGAGTTTTGTTTATAGTTGTCCTATTTAACAATTCGGTAGGTCAATGTCAAAGACCGCTTATTAATTATCTGATGACAAATCGTATCACTTTGCTGGAAATCTCGGAGTGTATGCTTATCGGTAATTTTGTTTGTTTGTTTATTGTTTTTAACGGGCACACTTTTAAATCGCTTACATAATTCACTGGATTTCTTTAATAATCTATATGTTACATTTTATGTCCAGGGCGGTACTCAATAGAAAAGTTTTAATTCTATAACTTATAACAAGAGTCTTTAGATTGTAAAAATGTTACCTTGATTCACAATCAGTTGTACGGCTACTATAGTATGCAATAGGTTTAGTAACAAAGCAGTTACCTGTTTGGAACTTTCTTCTATTTCCATTTGATAAAAGCTTGACATCATGTCCAACGTGGTAAAATATTTTAAAAGCATTAATTTGATCTTCAAAACTTTTTTTCTTAATAGCACAATGGGACTTTTATATTTTATAATACAATAGTAATACTCTCCCTAATTCAACCCTTGTACTTACGAGTAAATTTTAATCTCCAAAGTTGACAGAGCTTGTGTGTGGAAAGAACGGTTATCATTTTATTTGTAATGACGCTCCGGGACGACTTAAAGGTGACTGCCATTTGACTTACAGATGAGGAAAACCCAGAAAACCTCACCCACCTTCATTTTAAGTGACTTCTGCTGATAATGTCACTGTTTATAATTTTATTCAGCTGAATTTTGTCTTGATACGCTAATCGCCTTAATTGATACGCTACAAGAGTACTACATTTTAATCTAAATTGACATTTTCTAGTAGTTATGTGGTCAGGATTTTATTCTTGTAAAATGTTAAAAGTTTCTTCACTTGTATTTTTAAAGTGTCTTTTAATTCTAATTAATTAATTTTCATATCGTTCAATTTTTTTATTGTAAACACTTTCGGAATATTGAGCAGGTCATAATATAACTCAATCTCATCGGCATTTTTCTCGACATTTAAACAAGGTCGACATCTGACATTGCATCCAATAACAATATCAACAAATTTTGGAATCACACTATTTGGAACGACCTCTTATGTAATAGTCGGCAAAATCACAGAGATCGATATTCTAAACATCTTCAGTTCCAATTTATAACAAAAGAAAATGCATCAGCTGGCCTAATCGTTCCTTTTAATGTTTTTACTACGGAATATTTAATTATTGAACTGTCAGCAGCACTATCAATAAGGTATTTTAATGACTGAGTTTTGTTCATAGTATAATAACATGGCTATCGGTGTCGAATTCAGATGGCGTCACTTTTTTTACCACAAGTGTTTTCTTAGGCTTTTTTTTATTTATACCAACAATTATTTGATTCGACGTGACCCATTTTTTTGTTACAATGAGTGCACTAATACTGTCGGATTTTTTATGAGTAATAATGGCGTTAAAAGTACTCGCCTGTTATATTCTCCAACATAGATTTTATTTGGCTTGAAACGTTCGGCTTCTCGTCTATCTTTAAACTGACTTCTTGGTTTTCTAAGGATCTCTGCATTTTTCGTAATTATCGAGGTCTCAACACTGATCGCATCAAATTCATTGAGTAATTTTATGAGTTCACGTTCGGAATTAAGATTTTGTATGTGAATGGCAAAATGGGCTTTTGAATTGTCTGAACTCAGAACTGGATTCCACAGCAACCGGCAACGCATCATAAAATCTAATGATGCCACAACATTTTTGATTTTTATAATCACAGTGAGTCACAAACATGGCTTTGAAGTGTAGCCGCTTTGTATTCATGAGCAGCTGGTGTGTCCTTGTCAGCGAATGCAACAATTAGGTCATCACAAAAGTTTTGTCACGCTCGAAAAAGAAGTCGCCAGACACAACAATAACCAGAATTCTTAGGTGCATCGCTCAATTTAGCGATCATAAAATTATCGCTAACGCTGAGTTCGCCTTTTATTTTGGTAGCGTTACTCAAACCATTCTTTTGTGGAATATGTGCTCTCGTCAGGGTCATAACTGGTAAGTCGAAAACAGTGCACAGGCGCAAATGTCGGCGCTTGCGTGTTAGATTAATCTGCTCCTGCAACACTGGGCGTTGGCTTAGCGAACGGCTACATAGCCATCTTGGAATGTTGAATTAAATCAGCAATTTATTACTCTTGGGCTGCTACAAAGTTTATTAATGTTTCCTGCCACTGAAATTTAGCACGCTCTGAACTATGTCCGTTCACATTGTCGTTAACATCGACCGACATTGTGTTTTGCTGACGCACTGTCACGAGGTTCAGGATTTTCGTCCGTCATTATCACTAGCACTAACTTCTACTGAAATTACTAATTATAGTCTATTAGCCACGGTACGTGTAGTGATCTCATTTCTGATATAAACAAGGGATGTTTAATATAAGGGATATGTATCATCCCTAATAAAAAGGTCTAAACTGCTTTTCAGTGGTTTAATTCACGATCAAGTATTCTCAATTACAATGTTGCTGTGGTATTGCCACTGTCTATTTGCGTACTGCGCTGGTCTGCCTTCTCCCGCTCGTCCATCCTGACACGAATGAGTATGGACTTCAAGAATGTGTGGTGGGGAGAAAGACACACTGCTGCTAACATGTTTGACCCTTCAACATTGTTTTTAAGTAATAAACATTTTTGCCAATATTTTTTTTAATATTTTTTTAGTCATTCATGTTTTGGGGAAAATCGTCGTTTGTGACTGTAATAAAAATAATTATGTATATCATGTTTTGAAATGGTTATTTTATTCTAACTATTCTAAAGGTTGGTGAGGTACGTCTAAGATGTTTGCAAGCTCTACAACCTCTATACGCCAGCGAAGAACTAAAAGGAAAACTAGAACTATTTACAAATAAATTCAAAGACCGTATTGTTGCCATGACACTTGACAAGGAGTACGAAGTTGCTGTACAAGCTGTCAGATTGGTTATTTCAATTTTGAAACACCATAATGAAATTTTAACGGATAAAGATTGTGAACATGTGTATGAATTGGTAAGTATAATATTATAAGATAATGTCATAATATAATGTAATAAATGTAATCGGTTTTAAAGCTCAAAATATGTTGTTAAAAATATACCTATTTCATCTTAAAAATATAATTTTTTAAGGTGTACTCATCTCACCGAGCCGTTGCACAAGCAGCTGGAGAATTCTTGAATGAGCGTCTCTTCCAACCCGGAGATCTGGATGCTGGAAAAACCAAACGAGGAAAACGTCGTTTACCCAACACGCCATTCATAAGAGACTTGGTGCAGTTCTTCATAGAATCCGAACTTCACGAACACGCTGCATATTTAGTAGACTCCCTTATCGAGTCTAATACTATGATGAAAGATTGGGAATGCATGACCGATCTTCTGTTGGAAGATCCAGGTCCGCATGAGGAGCCTTTGGATAACAGACAGGAGACGAGTTTGATTGAAATTATGGTTTGCTGTGTGAAACAGGCTGCGTCTGGAGAAGCTCCGGTGGGTAGAGGACCGACTAGGAAGATGTCATCATTGAAGGAAGTTAAACAGGTAAGTTATTTGTTCTCTTCACAATCAGTCACTTTTGTTTTAATAAAAGGTATATTTTACCACACTGAAGGATCTTTTATCCAAGAAAATAATTCTAAAATAGAAGATATATCTACTACACTGAATAACCATTTATCCCAAGCAAATAATTCCCAAAAGTTTATTACAATTTATTTATACAATTTATTACAATTTATTACAATTTATTACAATTTATTACAATTTATTACAATTTATTACAATTTATTACAATTTATTACAATTTATTACAATTTATTACTATTTATTACAATTTATTACAATTTATTACAATGTATTACTTCACTTTTGTTTTAATAAAAGGTATATTTTACCACACTGAAGGATCTTTTATCCAAGAAAATAATTCTAAAATAGAAGATATATCTACTACACTGAATAACCATTTATCCCAAGTAAATAATTCCCAAAAGTTTATTACAACTTATTTATTACAATTTATTACAATTTATTACAATTTATTACAATTTATTACAATTTATTACAATTTATTACAATTTATTACAATTTATTACAATTTATTACAATTTATTACAATTTATTACAATTTATTACAATTTATTACAATTTATTACAATTTATTACAATTTATTACAATTTTTTACAATTTATTACAATTTATTACAATTTATTACAATTTATTACCATTTATTACAATTTATTACAATTTGTTATAATTTATTAAAATTTATTACAATTTCTTACAATGTATTACTTCACTTTTGTTTTAATAAAAGGTATATTTTACCACACTGAAGGATCTTTTATCCAAGAAAATAATTCTAAAATAGAAGATATATCTACTACACTGAATAACCATTTATCCCAAGTAAATAATTCCCAAAAGTTTATTACAACTTATTTATTACAATTTATTACAATTTATTACAATTTATTACAATTTATTACAATTTATTACAATTTATTACAATTTATTACAATTTTTTACAATTTATTACCATTTATTACAATTTATTACAATTTGTTATAATTTATTAAAATTTATTACAATTTCTTACAATGTATTACTTCACTTTTGTTTTAATAAAAGGTATATTTTACCACACTGAAGGATCTTTTATCCAAGAAAATAATTCTAAAATAGAAGATATATCTACTACACTGAATAACCATTTATCCCAAGTAAATAATTCCCAAAAGTTTATTACAATTTATTTATTACAATTTATTACAATTTATTACAATTTATTACAATTTATTACAATTTATTACAATTTATTACAATTTATTACAATTTATTACAATTTATTACAATTTATTACAATTTATTACAATTTATTACAATTTATTACAATTTATTACAATTTATTACAATTTATTACAATTTATTACAATTTATTACAATTTATTACAATTTATTACAATTTATTACAATTTATTACAATTTATTACAATTTATTACAATTTATTACAATTTATTACAATTTATTACAATTTATTACAATTTATTACAATTTATTACAATTTATTACAATTTATTACAATTTATTACAATTTATTACAATTTATTACAATTTATTACAATTTATTACAATTTATTACAATTTGTTATAATTTATTAAAATTTATTACAATTTATTACAATTTATTACAATTTATTTCAATTTATTACAATTTGTTATAATTTATTAAAATTTATTACAATTTCTTACAGTGTATTACAATTTATTACAATTTATTACAATTTATTACAATTTATTACAATTTATTACAATTTATTACAATTTATTACAATTTATTACAATTTATTACAATTTATTACAATTTATTACAATTTATTACAATTTATTACAATTTATTACAATTTATTACAATTTATTACAATTTATTACAATTTATTACAATTTATTACAATTTATTACAATTTATTACAATTTATTACAATTTATTACAATTTATTACAATTTTGTTAGAGTTCATGAGAGTTATCATCTTAACTACTTACCTTTATGCATTTACTAGTTTACTAGAATGTTGAAGTTGTCAATTTAATTTTTATATAGCTTGTCAAATAAACTGTGTTACGGAAGTTCCTAGTCTTTCTTCTGCGTATACCCAACAGGTTATGGGCCCAGGCCTACACCTAACGCGCTAAGTTTATTATTCCTGACACAGTAGGTTATTCCAGTTAAAAAAAAAAAAAATTATGGCATCAAATTTCAACCAAGTGGAAAAGCTGTCCAAAGATAATTTTGATACCTGGAAAATCCAGATAGAAGCTATCCTAATAAAGAACGACCATTGGAGTCATGTTATTGGTGAAGTGAAGAAGCCAGACGATGCAAATCAAGCACTAGAGTGGAAGAAAACAGACCAGAAAGCTAGAGCAGATATAATTTTAGCTATTCAACCCTCCGAACTATGCCATATTAAATATTGCAAAACATCGAATGAGATATGGATTAAGCTTCAAGAAGTATATCAGTCTAAGGGTCCTGCCAGAAAAGCAACATTATTAAAGAAACTTCTTTTCTCAAAAATGAAGGAGGACGAAGATATGGCAGATCACCTTAATTCTTTTACGAATATTGTAGATAAACTGAAAGAAATGGGTACCGACGTTGCAGATGATATTTTAACCATTTTAATGTTGTACAGTATTCCTTCAAGTTATGAAAATTTTCGTTGCGCTATAGAAACGAGAGATGAACTTCCTAAACCAGATGTTTTAAAAGTAAAACTATTGGATGAATTCAACGCACGAAAAGAAAAAGAGTATTGCGGAGACCAAGATCAAACGCAGAACGCTCTTTATGCCAAAACAAACTGGAAGACAGGTTCAAACAAATACAACATTGAAAGTTTTAAAAGTAATAAAAATGATCAATTTAAGAGGAAATTTCCATATAAATGCAACTACTGCCAAAAAGTAGGTCACAAAGGTTCCCAGTGCAGAAAAAGAGAAAAAGACAAGCAACAATATAATGCATCTACGGCAGAAGAAGATTTTATGATCAGTACTGAAGGCTGCAATTTTGAGATTCAAGAAAGAACGAGTGTAGCAACGTCTTATCAAGCAAATCAGAGGAATACAGGGCAAGATAAATGGTGCCTAGATAGTGGAGCAACATCCCATATGTGCAATGACTTGGCAAAGTTTGTAAATTTTAAGCCATTAAATGGCCAAAAAGTGCGTCTTGCAGACAATAATACTACTAACTTTTTGGGAAAAGGGACAGTGAAATTACTGATAGACAGCGGCCCATTGGGAACCAAGAAAATTAGTCTAGAAAATACTTTATATGTTCCTGAGTTAAAAACTAATTTAATTTCAATATCAAAAGCTGCGGCAAATGGTAGGCAAACACGTTTTTTGAGAGACCATGCAGAAATCATTAATCCAAGTGGAGAAGTTATAGTGCGAGCTAGTAGAAATGGTCAACTATATTACCTAAATGAACATGAAGAATCCTCAGCTGTCGCAGATACAAAGTCAGAACTACAAATTTGGCATCAGCGATATGGACATATCAATGAAAAAGATTTGAAAATGCTTGCGTCAAAGGACCTAGTTCATGGAATGACATTCAACTTTTCAGAAAGCCTCCCTCCGTGTGAGACTTGTATTAGAGGCAAGCAGACAGCAATTAGTTTTCACAAATCAGATTCTAGAGCTGAAAATTTGCTAGAAATTGTACATTCAGACCTATGCGGACCGATGAGGTTAAAATCATTAGGTGGGGCAAGGTATTTTGCTACGTTCATTGACGACAAATCAAGATGGGTAGAAACTTACTTTCTAAAAACCAAAGATGAAGTAAAAGATGCTTTTCTCAAGTTCAAGGCGTATGTAGAAAGAAAAATTGATAAGAAAATCAAGGTGCTGAGAACAGATAACGGGTTAGAATACACTGGAGCAGAATTTTCAAGATTTTTAGACCAAACCGGCATAAAAAGACAATACTCTACAGCATATACACCACAACAAAACGGTGTGGCGGAACGAATGAACCGCACTTTAGTCGAAATGGCCAGGTGTATGCTCCTAGATTCAAACTTACCAGAAACTTTTTGGGCCGAAGCAATAGCGACCGCTGCATTTATCAGAAATAGATCACCATCGCAGAGTTTGCAAAATACAACACCTTTTGAACTTTGGAATAGAACTAAACCACAAATTTCACACTTAAAAATTTTTGGATCACAAGCTTTTGTCTTAATAAAAACTCCAAGTAAAGGAAAATTTGACTGTAGATCCAAAACTTGTATTTTTGTCGGATATTCGTTAGAATCAAAAGCTTATCGTTTATGGGATCCAGAAAAACGAAAAATCATAACCAGTCGAGACGTTAGATTTTTGGAAAACCCCAGAAATATCAAAATTACAGAAAAAGAACCAACCATCCCTGAGAATTATGTAATTTTTGAATTTAAAAATGACGAGTCACCAAATTTAACGACATATAATATTCCTCCAGACATATTGATTCAAACCACTGCAGAAAAACCTTCAGATGAAACACAAACAGATGAAGAAGAAGTTGAAGAAAAAACAGATGCACTACCGAAATCTTTTAAAAGAGGTCCAGGACGTCCAGCTATTATAAGAGATGGATCAAAAGGAAGACCTAAAAAGAAATTCAACATCGTAGAAGTAGTTGAAGAAACTCAGCTAGTTACTTCCGATCCAGATAACCCCACAGTGAAAGAAGCACTAGAAGGAGAACACGCAGAAGACTGGAAGCGTGCAATGCACGATGAATTCTATTCACTACTTTCATGTAATGCGTGGATCCTAGTAGAGAGACCAGAGAGTAGGAAGATAGTAGGATGCAGGTGGGTTTTAAGAACAAAATATACAGCTAATGGTGAAGTAGAAAGAAGAAAAGCACGACTTGTTGCCAAAGGGTACACTCAACAACCTGGTGTAGATTACCACGAGACAACATCACCAGTTACTCGACAAAGTTCCATTCGCTTGTTACTTGCCTTATCCGTTGAATTAGGCCTAATTTTGTACCAAATGGATGTCGTTATGGCCTATATTAATGGAGATCTCGAAGAAGAGATTTATATGGAACAAGCTGAAGGTTTTATTGTGCAAGAAGAAAAAGACAAGGTGTATCTCTTAAAAAGATCACTTTACGGACTGAAACAGTCAGGAAGACACTGGTACAAGAAATTAGACCAGTACCTTCAGTCTATTGGTCTTAAACCAATAAACGCTGACAAATGTGTCTATATCTCCAAAGAATCTTCCACATTTCTTATTCTTGCCGTCTATGTCGACGATTTAGTTGTAGCGACAAAAACAGAAGAAACTTACCATAAATTAAAACAAAATCTAACATCTAAATTTAAAATAAAATACTTAGGTTTACTACATTATTGTTTGGGAATTGAATTCAAACAATCTTCTAATTGGATATCAATGTCCCAAAAGAAGTATATTTCAGATATTTTAACAAAATTCAACATGCAAAACTGCAGGCCATCTGATACTCCTATGGATGCAAATTTGAAATTGACCAAGGACATGGGTCCTACAAACGAATCCGAGACAGCAAAAATGGCAAATATCCCTTACCGTCAAGCAGTTGGTTCGCTGATGTATTTAGCCGTTTCTACACGACCTGATTTATCCTATGCCGTGAGTGCCCTAAGCCAGTTTAATTGCAACCCAGGTCCAATTCATTGGGTAGCCGTAAAACGTGTTTTAAGATATTTAAGAAAAACTGAACATTTTGGACTTATTTTCAAAAGCACACACACATCACTCCATGGCTATGTAGATGCCGACTGGGGAGGAGATCCAAACGATAGAAGATCGTACACAGGTTTTGTGTACTTTTTAGGTGGAGCTGCTGTTACATGGGAAGCTCGAAAACAAAAATCAGTAGCACTATCCAGTACGGAATCAGAGTATATGGCGCTATCGGAGGCAGCAAAAGAGGTAGTATTCTTAAGAAATTTTTTGAAAGAAGTTGGTTTTTCAAAATATTTAGATCGTCCGTCAATCGTCTATTGTGACAATCAGGGAGCCAGAAAATTAACACAAAACCAAGTCCATCATTCACGAACCAAACATATCGACATCCGACACCATTATGTACGAGAAGTATATGACAAGAAAGAAATCGAAATTGAATATATCCCGACACAGAGTATGGTGGCTGACATTTTCACAAAGCCCCTTTACAAGCCAAGCTTTCAAACTCACGTCGGATCACTAGGAGTTAGGCTTTTAGATACCTCTCATTAAGAGGGGGTGTTAGAGTTCATGAGAGTTATCATCTTAACTACTTACCTTTATGCATTTACTAGTTTACTAGAATGTTGAAGTTGTCAATTTAATTTTTATATAGCTTGTCAAATAAACTGTGTTACGGAAGTTCCTAGTCTTTCTTCTGCGTATACCCAACAAATTTATTACAATTTATTACAATTTATTACAATTTATTACAATTTATTACAATTTATTACAATTTATTACAATTTATTACAATTTATTACAATTTATTACAATTTATTACAATTTATTACAATTTATTACAATTTATTACAATTTATTACAATTTATTACAATTTATTACAATTTATTACAATTTATTACAATGTATTACAATTTATTACAATTTATTACAATTTTTTACAATTTATTACAATTTATTACAATAATTAATTATGCTCTTTAATGAATGAACACTTTCTCTATGCATTATGTTTCCTTTTAATCGCCCAATAGATAATTCTAAGAAAAACATTACTTTTATTCCCTAGAGATTTGAATTACAATATACTTATACCATACAAATGAAAATACAGTCAACACCGTAACAACCTTTAAGTGGTTTCTCATATTTTTTTAATATTTATTTTCCTAAAGTTCATAAAATAGCATATAAATCACGGGTCTGAAGTATCTTCTTATCCCTCAATGAATTGTAGCCCTTTCTCTGGTCGAACTACAAACTTTTCGCCACTTCACTCCCTTGATGTATAATAATACTGCTCTATAAAATCATTATTTGTAGGCCGGAGAAGACAAACAAAAGTTAACGGAACATTTCATAGTAACTTTGCCACCTTTACTTGACAAGTATTCTGCCGATCCAGAAAAATTGGCCAATTTATTGAGCATACCTCAGTATTTCGACTTAGACCTCTATACTAGTGGCAGGCAAGAAGGTTCACTCCAAGCACTTTTAGGCAAACTGAAATATATCGTTCAAGTTCATCATGAACCAGAAGTAAGTTCTATTTCATTAATTCGATTTAATATAGTTAACAGATTGTTAATTACACTGACAGTTGACATATGTAAATTGTATTCATTGTTTTTATTAGGTTTTAGAAACTTTAGCTAAAACTCTAGAAACTCTGTGCACAGAAGGTCATTCTATCTTTACACGATGCGACGTTGCCAGATCTACAATAATTGACATGATTGTGGCCGCTTATAGAGAAGCCATAGACGATTGGAGAAATTTATTACTCGGAGAAGAAACACCAAATGCAGATGAAGTATTTAATGTCGTTAGTACTCTAAAGAAGGTGTCTCTTTTTTACGCCTGTCATAATTTAAATGGTTGGAGCTTGTGGAATAGTATGTTCCAGGATATTAAGGTATGTAAAAAAACTATTGTGTCGTAGATATATAATAACATTTATTATTTGTAGGATACCGAATCACCTTTATCGCACGAGGCTTTAAAATACTGTTTGTGTTCGTGTTATTACTTCCTACTGTGGGGTCTTAGAGATCTTGAAGTTGCCGTTGAAGGAGGTGGACTGACACATTCCGGCCTTCAAGACATGAGAGATAAATTGGATGAGTTTATTGAGGCTTCGCAAATGCTTATTAGGTCATCGCCGCATATTACCATAAAGGTAACAAATTTTTTTCTCAACAAATTTTTTCTCAACTCCAATTATTTGATTCCCTTATCACAAATTACTACAATCTTAAATTGGAATGTAGAAAATGAAAGAGATTTTAGTAAAATAGTTCATTGTATAAAGCAAATGAATTTTAAAAAAATTAAAAATTGTTTAGCCAGTTATAATTGGAACAATGTCTAAATAAAATAATGATCGTAAATATACCACATATTCTGGGTTCAAAAATAGATAATTTAAACCTTAACCTATGTACAAAGGTGCAAATGTTGCTCTAAAACATTAATTTTTGCAAATTTATACAGGGTTGGCCAAACCTCTGTCGTAGTTCTATAACTCCTACTATGCAAATCTTAACAATTTATTTGATATATACCTGTCAATGGTGGCCAATACCAAATATCCCAAAATTATTTTCTTGTGTACAGGGTGGCCCAATAGTAAATTAGAAAAATCACTTAATTTTTTTTAAATGGAATGACCCAACTTTTTTTACAATTTTAGGTACTCTATGGTCACTAGTACATACCCACAAAATATTGTTTTTAACATCCCACCCCTTTCGCAGAAAAAAAAAATTACCAAAAAATATTACATTTTCAGACGCCTATTAAAATATGCAGTGCTCTCCCGAATTTGATGTTAGAATTTAAAAAACTACGATTGTATAAAGCCAATAGACCAAAGATTTTTTTGGACCAAGTTTGAATTTTTTATTTTGTACAGGGTGGTCACAAATTAATTTCACTTTCCAAAAATTTCTAGGGAAATTTTTTAAAATTTTTCAAATGTATTACCCTGTATTTCTATTCATCAACTGAAGGAGAATTTCATACCCTTCCACTTCCCTATGTACTTTCCTATACCTATCTTTCGCCGTTATAAAATAAATTGAAAAGGAAGAAAATTACGATAATAAAATTTATTTGAAATTTATCCTAAAACATAAATTTACATTTTATTAACCGACTTCAAAAAAGGAGGAGGTTATCAATTCGTCGCGATATTTTTTTTTTATGTATGTTCAGCGATTATTCTTTAACACGGTGTCCGATTTCAATGATTCTTTTTTTGTTAGAAAGGGGGTACTTCAGGGGTGGTCCCATATAAATTTACTCAAAATCTAATAATTGGGTCCACGAGAAAATCCTCAAACTCTTCATTTTTTATGTATGTTTAGCGGTAATGCTTTACCACCTTGTCCGATTTATATGATTCTTTTTTTGTTAGTAAGGGGGTACCTCGGGGGTGGTCCCATATAAATTTGGTTAAGATGTGGCGATGGCATCTGCACGTTTTTGAAGTCGGTTTTTTTTAATTTTTAATTTCTAATACTTGTAAAAGATGCTCAAAATGTCTGCCATTTTCTCTAATGCATACATTTATTCGTTGGGCGAATGATCGAGAAACGTTTCTAAGCATATCAGGTGTAATGGAATGGAAAGCTTGCACTATCCTTTCTTTCATATTTTCAGGTGTTGTAGGTGGCGTAAGATAGACTAGATTTTTAATATAACCCCACAAAAAATAATCGGGTTTTGTTAAGTCAGGTGATCGAGCTGGCCATTTTTTTGGACCATTTCTACCAATCCATCTATTTGGAAACTTTTCATCTAATTCATCTGCCACTTCGCGTAAAAAATGCGCTGCTGCCCCATCATGTTGGTACCACATTGTTAGTCTTACAGCAAGGGAAATGTTTTCAAGTAAAGTAGGAAGATGATTTGCTAAAAAATCTAAATACATCAGACCATTTAAGTTGCCTTCAAAAAAATACGGCCCAATAACATGATCCCCAAATATACCTCCCCAAACATTTACACTCCATCTTTCTTGGCTATGTGTTCTGATGATGTTAGGATTTTCCGTGGAATAATAGTGGAAATTATGTCTATTAACGAATCCGTTCTTGTGGAATGTAGATTCATCAGAAAACAGCACTCTATAAAAAAAAATGGATTTTGTTGCAGTTTAGTTTGTGCCCAGTTACAAAACACCATTCTACTATCAAAATCGGTGTCTTTCAGCTCTTGATGCAATTGTATTTTATAAGGATGATATTGATGCTGTTTTAAAATCCTTCTAACGGATGTTCTACTTATACCTGCTACTTCGGCAATCTTTTTTTGACTTACATGAGGATCTTCTATCGCTGTCAAAATTACAGATAATTGGTTATCATTATCAGTAGCACGTTTGTCAATTATTGGTTTTTTATAAGCAACATTTCCTGTTTCGGTAAATCTTTCATGTAACTCTTCAAAACTTTTTTGATCAGGGATGCGTCTATCGGGATATCGTTGATGATAAATTCTTTTTGCCAATAAACAATTTCTGTCGGATTCTCCCAAAACATAGACCATGTCAATTAATTCGTTTTTCGTAAAATTCATTATTAATAGAAGAATTATCGCGATCAGTAAAAATAACTTGACACTTCATTAATAAATAATCTGACACTTCATTAAGACCCAGCCTACTGATTGAATGTTCACTTTCAATAAAACCACTGGTAGAAATTGGATTTTTGATAGATCAATGTCTTTTTGATAGATCAATGTCTTTTTGGAATTTACTTTTAAACGACGACAGATAGGTATAGGAAAGTACATGGGGAAGTCGAAGGGTATAAAATTCTCGTTTCATCGATGAATAGTAATACAGGGTGTTCTATTTGACAAATTTGAAAAAAATGTCCTAGAAATTTTTGGAAATTGAAATTAATTTGTGACCACCCTGTACAAAATAAAAAATTAAAACTTGGTCTAAAAAAATCTTTGGTCTATTGGCTTTATACATTTGTAGTTTTTTAAATTCTAACGTCAAATTCGAGAGAGCACTGCATATTTTAATAGGCGTCTGAAAATGTAATATTTTTTGGTATTTCTTCTTTTTCTGCGAAAGGGGTAGGATGTTAGAAACAATATTTTGTGGGTATGCACTAGTGACCACAGAGTACCTAAAATTGGAAAAAAGTTGGGTCATTCCATTTAAAAAAAAAAATAAGTGATTTGCCTAATTTACTATTGGGCCACCCTGTACACAAGAAAATAATTTTGGGATATTTGGTTTTGACCATCATTGACAGGTATACTTCGAATAAATCGTTAAGATTTGCATAATAGGAGTTATAGAACTACGACAGAGGTTTGGCCAACCCTGTATAGTAGTATACAATGTCCTACAATAAACCAGCAGTAGCTGTATTAATTTGTATTCATTTTTTATTTTCAAGACCATTTTGACCCCCAACTTTTTTTATAAGAATATTTAGTTAAAAATGGAACGCCACTGGAATCACACATCTATTTTAAAACTTTTTTTTAGAATTTGTCTGTGACAATCTTAATTTGGAAGATACAGCCTTTTGAAATGTTAATTTTAAAATATTCAATTTAAACTTTACAGGTTGGCCCAGTTTATGTCAGAATTTTACCAACTAATAGTTTGTACGATAAAACATGGTGCAATTTTGTTTCCTTTTTGATATACAGGGTGTTTTAATACCTGAAAAAGGCTTTGTGAACGGTTTTAGTGAAATTTTCACAGTCTGTTGACAACTTTATGAAGTGTCTTTCGAACATGTCACAGTTGATCCAGTAATTCCAGAGGCGTGCTCACATGGCACTTCAATTAGTTTTCGACATAAAAATATCACACTGTAAGTAAGTAAGTAAGTAAGTAAACCAAATTAACTTCAAAATTATTGTTTTTAAATGATTTATCACCCTGTATACCATAACATCCTGTATAGCCACTTCACAAAACACGTGTTAACATGGTTTTATATGTTTTATTAAATATCTCGTAAACAATGTTAAAAATCTAATAAAGGAACAAAATAAAGAATGTCTAACGGGCATAATGCCTACTTGCTTGTCTTCGCTCGATCGAAATTCTAGTGTTTCCGTTCTCTCTTGAATACTGCGACGGGAGCAATGTGGTATCGTTGACCCCAGTGGCGGCGATCTCCAAATTCGTGGACTCTAACAGTATAGTATATATTTTTATTTTTTCATAATTTTTTAAATGAACTAAATATTTATATTTTATTTTATTTTGTTTTCGAGGAAAATATTAAAACTAATAATTTTGCACGTCTCTGAATACCTGAATACTTGTACATAAAGAAAGCAAATTTGGATCACAGTTTATTGGACACAAAGTTTTAAAATAGATGTGTGATTGCAGTGGCGTCCTGTTTTTAGTTAAGTATTCCTCTAAAAAGAAGTTGGGGATTAAAGGAGTGTTGATCCCCTCTGAAAACCCATAGAAAATCAAAATAAATGTAAGGAACTCTGTATTTCATATCGTACATATCATATCATTTAAATAATCTTATTAAAACGACTAAATTAAATTATCACAAAGAGCAAATAGATAAGAATAGAAATAACCAAAAATTTGTGGAAAATAATAAATTAGATATGGCTGAATCTTTTAATGATTATTTTATAAATAATAAAGCGCCCGGTAAAGATGGTATTAAAGAAATAGCCAGAGAAATATCCACTCCTTTATGTTTTCTTACAGACAATATGATTTAAGAGGGAACATGTCAATCTCAATTTAAATGAACATACATTGAACATAATTGAGAAATTGATAATTTAGTTGGGGTTTACATTGTGTCTTTATTTTTATTTAATTTAATTAAAATGTATAGCTATTTTCACTTTTAGTATGTAGTTATTTATTTTACAGTAGCTCGCTAAATAAACTTAAACAAGCCAAGGACAGTCATTTAAGCTTTGTGGATTACTTATGTTTATTTTTCATTAAAGTTTTATTTAATTATATGATACATTACTGCCTTATGTCAAATAAACATTGTATACAGTTAAATAATTTTATATTTTTTTAATAGGAAGAGGCATATGTAGGACTCTGCGATCTGCTCATAGTTTTTAGTGAACAATTACACAGTAGCTCACAATCTTTAAGCGAATTAGTCTGTAGTCCTGATAAAAATCTGCAGGCTCTGTTAAATGAGTTCGTACAGACGTAAGTAATAAGTAAATCTTTTTTTTTTTTTTAGTTTTCTAATATAAAATATTTTTAGGTATGTTTTCGTCCCGGAACAAGACGCCGAACACGACGAACTCCGTATCGAAGGCCTACACAAACGCCGTAATTTCTTAGCTGCCTTTTGTAAACTGATTGTTTACAACATCATGCCGACCAAAGCAGGCGCCGACGTCTTCAAACACTACGTTAAATATTACAACGAGTACGGGGACATTATCAAGGCTACTTTAAGCAAGGCCAGGGAGATAAATAAGGTTAATTGCGCTCTTACTATGTGCCTAAGTTTGAACATGATGTTCAACGAGGTGCAGAGGCAGAGCGCCGGCAGAAATACCAGGCAGCATGAAGAATTCTTCGCTTTGAAGGTAATCATAATCTTAATATTTTGTAATTTGTTCAGTCTAGCGTTATAAGGCCGATCGGATTCGCTATTGCCATTTGTATTCCTTTATATTATAACTATATGCTAAATAGGATAACATTAGTACTGTATATTTTGATATGGAAACACTAAGTTAATTTCTACTATTCATTCTTCTGCATTTAAAGGTACATGTATTTTTATCACTCGACAAACATCAGACATATCAAAACCATGCAGTACATTTAATTATCCTTGCCTGCAATATAATCTTTCTATAACAAAATCAACAATTCAAATGAACGAAATTATAAAGTTTGCCATATTTTCAATTCAAAATTTATTCTAAAAATTTCGAGCCCCACGTTGGTTGGTGACACTTGGTATGGAAACCATGGTTTTAATAAATTTCTAAAAGCTTGCCCAAGACTCTCAAAAAGGGTGGTTCATTATCTAATTGTAAAAACAGCACTAACAATAAAACACTATTTTCTCTTCTATCTTGACTCTTCCCTGCTTTCCTGTGCTTTCTCTCTCTGAAATCTATCTGGAAACTGCTCTGCTCCGCCTCTTTCCTCGGTACTCTGCTCTCCTGCTTCCTCAGGCATTGATCTCCTTCTTTATTTAACCTTTAATTAAGTTACCTTGATCTGGGTTCCGGGACATAGTGGTGTGGAGGGCAACGAAAAAGCCGACGCACTTGCTAAAAGAGAAACCGAATATGTGTTCATAGGACCAGAACCATAGCCATTCCTGGGCATTGCAAAAAGCACTGCCAAAGGAATTATCTCAAAATGGACGGAGGGTGCAACACTCACGAACTGGAGAGATACCCCAGGGCTAACCCATTCGAAGGTGTTTATAACCAACCCTTCCATTAACGCCTCTGCTCAGATCCGAGAATGGAGTAGGAGAGATCTACGCATTTTCACTGGACTGATGACAGGACACTGCCGTCTGGGCAACCACATGATGATAGGTCTGCAACAAACATCGGACTTTCGATTCTGCAGCGTGGAGGACGAGTCTGCAGAGCATATTTTATGTACCTGCTCCGCTCTGGAAAGAACCAGGTTCCAGATCTTCAGATTTACCCGACTGGAGCCTACCGACTTTAAAGAAGTCTCACCCAATTCAACCATGACCTTTATCAAAAGGTGTAGCTTGTACGGTGAACTATGAGTTAGTCATGAGCCACAATAGACCCATCTGGGTCGCAGTGGAAGGCGATGAGATCATCCCACTCATTTTCAACCTAACCTAACCTTTAATTAAAATCTATTTACCTTTTTATAACACTATTCAATTCTTCCAACTTTTAACATTTTTAAACATTCCAAATACCTTCTAACAAATTCCAAACCATTCAAAAATTCCTTCTAATATATTTTTTTTTCATGACAATTAATCCTCTCTATTTCGACAATACAAAAATAAAAAAATCACATGAGATTCTGATTTATATTCTTGTTATGGAAACCTTCAATTTAATTAAATTTTTAATATCTTCGTTTTTGAAAATTTACAAAATAATAAATACCTACTTAATTATCAAATAATTTTTATTTTTTCTTTCGTCTACCTCTTATATTATCCTTTGTTTATTTTCTTTTCTGTATATATTTGAAATTTTTCTATTTTTCCAATCGTTTCTTCCTTATTTCATTTTAATTCTTGAAAATCTTCCTTTATGTCATCCATTTTGTTTATTATTTTTCTCTCTTTCTTCATTTATTCTTTATCTTGTAAATTTTCATGCATTTTTATGTTATTTATCTTGTCTATCTTTCTTCATTTCTTCTCAATATTTCTCTATTTCTTTCCTCTTATTTTATGGAGCAATTGGGTTAAATCTTCCATTTTGATTCCTTCTTTTTTTTTTATTTCACAACATTCTTTTCTAACATTGTTGTCCCCGTATTATCCTGTTTTTGTTTTGATTCTCCTTTTTCTTCAGTGAATTGTATCTTCTAAATTTGCTCATCCATATCTCCTTGTATAGTTTCTTCTACTTTAAATTTCCTTCATCAAACCAACCTTCTTTCCCCCTCTTAAATCCATTAAATTTTATCATTATTTTATTACTTTAACAATTTAAATTTAAAACTTTCAGCACCTTCGTCTACTATACATACCTATGTTATTTTAATTTCTTCCTTTTATTTTTATCATCTATTTAACATGAATCCTCTTTTACTGAAACATACACAAATGAAGGAAATAATAAAGAGTTTCACCCAAATTTTGAATTATTCATGTAATTCATACCAAAAATTGAATCCAAAAATGTTGAGCCCCACGTTGGGCTCTACTTGATATGGAAACAACAATTCAGTTAAATTTCTAGTATCTTGCCCAAAATCTAAAAAAACACATTTTTTCTGCTCACATCTGCTTTCCCTCTGATATTTTACTTTTTGTCTACCTTGTTGTATGGTCTACCTGTTCAATCTTCTTTGGTTTATCTGCTCCTTCATTTCAAATTAATACATTCTAATACAAATTGTTTTTTGCTTTTTTACACTTTATTTAAATCTCTCTGTATATCAAAACAACTTTAATAACTCATCTTTCCATAAAAAATCCAAAATACCTGACTAAAATTCTTTCTTCTTCTGACGATACAAAAAAAATCAATAAAATTTTCGGCAACTTCACCACCCCCACCATAGTGCATATATTTTTGTGTTAATTTTCATATCAATTTATTACTGTGTAGGAATTATGATTATTCTTCAATAACTTTATTTCATTTTGTAGGAATTGGCCAAACGGTTCGCGTTGTCCTTTGGTTTGGACGCCGTTAAAAATCGCGAAGCAATTACGGCTCTGCATAGAGCCGGTATCATTTTCGCCGTCACGGGTACCGAAAATATCACCGAAGATCCGACTGGACCGCCTCCGAATATATCGTTCCTAGAAATTTTGACGGAATTCACGAACAAGCTACTTAAACAAGATAAACGAGTTGTTATGGGGTTTTTGGATAAAAGAATTACTACAGGTAAATATTTGTTGTTTATAAATATATGTGGTAGCTGTGTGATGCACATTTCCCTGTATCTTTACTACTATTAAGTTTTATGGGTACTTGAGTAAATGAAACGCCTTTTTAGGTATAACTAGAAAACGTATATTGATATTAAGAGTTATTTATTACAAATAAAAGTTTTTTATTCGGTCATTTTTGCAAGTGACTTTTGACAAGTGAGTGCTGACAACTGACTTGACAGAATATTGTCAGTGACAATTAACAATTCTTCTTACTGTAATATGACAGTAGGTTGTGCAGTAATTCCTTTAAGATTAAGTGCACCTCTATAATGTTACTATATTTTGTAGGAATGCCCAGCAGCAGAGGCGAAGACTGGCAACCGCTCCTCCTTTACAGAAATTCCCTTCTTCACGGAGAGTCCGATCAACTTCCCACAACCAGCAAAAGGGCGTATGGCAGAAAAAGGCACAAGTCACCGGATTCTGACAATGAAGACGACAATCTGTCAGATCAAGACTTTCCCGGTAACTTGTATGGATAAGTTCAAAATTCTTGGTGTATTTGTTGAATACTTATGTTTTTAATATAAAGTGTATTTTAATAATTTTAGTTATGAACTGTATAATTTTTTTATAAAAATAATAAAATGAAAATAGTATATTAATGCATTTTTGGTTTTTTTTTATATAATTTTTTTTTGTGTATGCTGAAGGAATCTGAACCAATTCAAGAAACAGGTTTGTTTTTAATAGAAAAAATTAACATAATTGTTTCTATACAACTCTGCTTTTGATTTATTATTGGTAGTGGGCACAACCGCTGCCCCTGTCTGTTTTACTATCGTAACAACACCAAAGATCTTAGATTGTTTTCTTTTGCGCAAACAAAAAACCACTAACTTATACATCAACACAAACATTTCTGCAAAACTTATAAAACTGAGACCCATTAATAATGAAATGAATCCTCCACAACTACCTAAAACAAAATACAAATCGACATTTGGCATTTAACAATTAACGGTAGTAAATATTACTTACTGACTAATTCGTACCAATATTGCACCAAATCAATCTTTAAAGAATCTCCGAAAGATCGTTCAAAAAATACATTCACGTAGGTGATGTTCGTGCTACAAAAAAGAAATTAACAGATGACAAAGTTTATGTGACACAGTGTGGAGCTAGAGGCGGTATGTGGCTGAAAGTGTATTGTCTGGTTTCTTTTGATAAGTGCTAAAAACTAGAGTCTTCAATGATACCCGGGTCTAGTAAAACAGGAAATTTAATGGAAATGGCTATTTTTAGGGTCAAAATATTTTTAACGGTAAATAAAATCTAAATACACATTGTGGAGGCACAAGCACTTAGTAACAAAATATTGTTTAAAACTTAGTCACACCAGATGTAACCAAAGCAAAAGAATCGTGATACAAAGTTACGTCTTACGATGTTTTTTATGTCAAATGAAATAAAATGCGTTGTTGTCAGATGTTATTTCTCTTTTATATTTTCAAATTAGAAAAAATATTTATATCTCTATTTTATAGTTTGTCAACTAAGCCTGGAATTTCCAACGCATTGAGATGAGCAAAATAGAATTTGGTCATCCTTGCCAACAATTTGCGAAAATGTACACCATTAAATTATTTATAAGACTCAGAATTTTTTATACTCTTAAATATGCAAACAGAGATTTGAAATCCTCGAAAAAGTCAGACAAAACCAAAAGAAAAATTAAAGTTTTGTCCCATTTATAAATATTGATTTTTTTTCATCATATTTTTGAATGCTTTGTAAAAAAAAAAGTTATTTTTCTTTGTAGTTCTATTTCTTAACTATTCCAATGGTCCAACTAACGTATTTTCGTAATCACAATAAATAAATTATTATCATGGTCCAACAAACGCGCACCTCATCGCCTTGTGAGGGAGCCGGTAAAGAAGCCGCTGCGTACATTCGTATCTGGTCTAGGTAATCTGGGCCATGGGACAGCGCCCTGCTTGTGACGTATAATCCATCGCATGTGTTCATCCCTTGCTAAGCGATATTGTCGTTGGCCTTGTTTTTCGCATCATAATGAGAGATAAAACAACAGAGGCAAACATTTACTGTGCCCATCTTAAATTCGGAATGTCGCTCAACGCCCGGTCGTCCAGTGTCGTGCCAACGCGGTTTGCGCTGAATATTAGATAAAATAATAATAGGCATTGAGGAAAATATAAAATATGTAAGTTTTTTTTGTTTATTATACTAGGGCATGTGCCCAAATGCCCTTACGGGCAAACCGCCACTGCTCAAATAGTTTTTGTAAGCAGAATTAGACAGATACTTAACTTCAGCTCTTAGGTTACTAAATTGGATGTAGTGTTCAGGATTTTTACTTTTTTTTGTATTTATTCCATGCTTTAGATTTCAAATTGAGTTTTTTAATTATCTCCAAGTTGAACCAGTCAGGATAATGATTGTTCGGTGGTATCTTTAAAGGAACGTTTTTGTCGAAGATATTACAGAGTCTCTCGTAAAACATTTTAATTGCTTCATCCACGCTGCCGAACTGATATAGATGGGTCCAATCAATTGTGAGTAGATCTTGATATAAACTGGGAAAATGAGCTTTTTTAAAATTATATTCTTTAGAGCATGATGGAGATAATGTCTTTAGAGTAGTCTTAATGGAAATATCAACAGAAAGGGCAGGGTGTTGTGGATCTAGTCGCAAGAGTTCAGATGTTTCAGAGACAGTGCATGCATCAATGTTTGAGAGAACGAGGTCAAGGATTCTGTTATTACAGTTGAGTATTGTATTATGTTAAGACATATTAAAAAAGTTTAGTAAATTCATTAAACAAGATATTTTTCTAGAATTATAACATTTTGGTCGTAAACTAAGTGTATAGACATGAAAATATCGATAAAAAGATCATATTCATTAGAACATATGAGCGGAGGAAAGTAGATGCAGAAAACAAACATTTGCTTTACCCAATTTCAGTTTTATAGATGTTACATCAATAGATATAAGAGGTTCAAAAATATGTTCGGCGTCAAAAATACTGGACGATAATTGTTTTTTACAGCAATTAAGCTCCTCCACCTAGTGTTGCAGACATTTTATGGAATTTTCTATCAGTTCTGTAAACATTGTAATGGTTTGGATCAAAATAGTCCTTGATTTAGTCGTTTAGCCAGGTCTCAGTGAACCTAATAATGTCATATTGAGAGGAAGTTGATGAGTTAAGGTAAAGATCTCGAATTGAGGACGCCTTGAAGATCTCTCACGTAAGAAAGGCCTCAAGAATCGATGATTAATTCCACTCTTACGAGTCGCGTCACCGTTTTTACCAGAGAGAAACTGATAAATATTTTTTAAATGTATTCCATTATTATCTTTCAACTAGCTCACTTCGGCATGAGTTAAGAGATTGCCGTAAATTGCTAATATATTTTTTGAGATAAAGGTCATTTTCAAAATTCTAATGACTTTTGTGAACTTTAATATTGTTCCAAAATGACAAAGCATTTTCTCATAGATACTTCAATTACTTTCTTTATAAACCACATAAATCACCCTGTATAAATCATATATAATAAACATAACAATATATTACCGAATTTAAAAATCGTCTTGAAATTGAAAGCCGACTCTGGCAACAGTAAATGTAATTTAACGGTTGCAGTAATTTAACTCTTTCACACTCGTAAATCTGTTTCACTCTCGCTAACATAAGTATAGTACCCAGACAGCACATTGGACGTACATTCGATATTCAATTTTGGATGTCTGGACGTTCAAAAATGATTTATTTCTGGACTTCCGACGTCCAATGGACGTCCAGTGAAGTATACGAATAGCACACGTTTGACCACTCATAGAACGTCCAATTCTGAATTATATTTGGACTTTGAATACTGGACATTCAAAAAATGTCAATGTATATTCCATTGAAACTACATTCCCACTTTTTTTTACACAACCGCAACTCAATATATACTATTTTATATTATTAAAAATTTATTATTTTCGCAACCCGCTATACACCATTTGTTAATATCACCTGACCGGAGCAGGGATCGACCTCATGACACGTTCACTGTCGTTCTAGGCTTTCAAGCGCCAGGCGACCTCGACCAAGGAGCCACTTGAAAAATTCTTACTAAAAATACGGTTATAATAGAATAATATTTCAAACTTCCGCTGATAGAATGAAATGTAATAGATTTATTTGAATAAGGATAATTTCCTGACCGTAGCAGAATTTTATAAAAATAAAAATTTTCTTGGTGTATTCGGTCAATAATTTTATTTTATATCGTTAGCACAGCACTACATATGTTTTGGAAAACTTTGTTTTCATCTTTGGGTGCAGTCAAAATTTAAAAACATTAAAAAAACACATGGGGACGATTACAAACAGTTTAAAATTTATATAGATGGGTATTATCTGGTAGGATAAATAAATAATGACCTAAGATGGACGTCCGCTGGACGTCAAAATATTACTAAACTCAAAATTAAGTCCAAAAACAGACGTCCTCTGGGTATCGATATGCAGCTGTCAAATTAACGATCATAAACGGGCGTACACTGGATATCCGAATATGGATGTTCTGGCCCTCAAATGGATCTAAAATGGACGTCAATTGGACTATGTGCACTGTCTGGGTAAAAAATAGACCGTTCGCATCCACATGTGCGACAAATATGCCATCTTTCTCTGCAAAGAAATTCACAGGGAACATCAGGTGATATTTATTCAGCCAATCACGACACACTCACAATTGCAAGCCTTCGCATTTCTACTCGATAAAATAAACAATAAGACTCTTTCCGACTCCGATACTCCAACATCTTTGTTTTTTTATTCGGTCGCGTGCTCGACGTCATTCACTAAAAACACAAATCGAGAGATGTGTTAAACTTGCGGTTGATTATAAATCATATATTTGTACCCATATCATTTTAATATGTAAAGTTGTGAGCTGAGGCAAGTTTATAGTTTAAATAAAATTTCCACTAGCTATATTACTATACAGTCCACTGCTATCAGCGGATGGGAAGAAACATTTATTTCTGTGACGGCGACTGAGAAGATTTCAAAGTCGCAGAGAACAAATATTCTTGAGACGAGCACATTATTTTAAACCTTCACAAGGCTCTAGCAATGTTTTTGGATTACTATTGAAGTTAAGTCCAATTCCATAATGGATATTTAAAAAAAATCCATCAACCAGTGCGACAATTAAGTGCATAAGGTCTTATTAACTTTGTCGAGTTAGTTAATAGATCTGTTAAATATTCCTTATCAAATCGGCTCTAAGAACTTATTGACTTAATTGTCCCATAAGTAAATGGATCTTTTAAATATTCATTATGAAATCGGCCGTTATTAATGTTATTTTTAGCCAACTAACGACATCTATTTGGTTACGTGTGTTACGAGTATTATTGAAGACCCAATACAATGAACTTACGGATTTATTGCTATCGGTAAAACATCTACTGATACGAAATAAGTTTGATCTTTACAGACTGAAAAACAATGTCTACAATCGATAGAATTCTCCCTCTCAAAATTTAATGCTGGAGAGTCTTCATTTTCTGGATAATAACTGGTCCATTTTCCTGAAAAAAACAAATATTTAAAAGTTTAATTTTATTTAATCTAATATTAATTCCACACTATTGGTCTTGCTAGAATATTAAGAATAATAAGTTTTGACATGTCAATGATAAATCATAAGTCCTAAAGATTAACAGTGCTATTCTGTAAAATTTCAGTTGTAATTAACATAATGTGACGCGAAGCCAGCACTGTTCTTTGTTTATTACCGTATCCGTGACAGGAAGTCTAGCGCTGGCTACATCGAGACCCATCGCGAGACTCGAGAAACATAATCAAATGTTTTCCATCGCAGTCTGACTCGTGGAAAATAATTCCCGGAACTTCTAGTCAGAGTTGGTTCTTTTGAGAATGTTATATTTCTGTATAAATAGCGCGACTTGTCGACAGATGACAAGTTTTAATTTAAGTGTTAAATAGAAAAGACAAATTGTAATAAATAAATTAGAATTTTGAGTTATAATAGTGCCTAAGTATTATATAAATTAATTAGTTCGTTATAAATTATAAATAGTGTTTTAAATAAATAAACTATAAATAAATTAAACAAACGTTACAATAATGTTAGAGGTATAATAACATAATATTAAATGTCTTCTTACGGGGTGGGTGGCTCAGTGGTAGATTCTCTGCCTGCGGATCCAAGGGTCCCAGGTGTTCGAATCCCACCGTTGGCCGGGATTTTTTCATTTAATTTAATTATTTAAAATTAATTCTAATGCCTTGGTAGGATTCCCCACTCGACCATTCACTGTTGGGTACTAATTAACAGTGCTGTTCCTAAAGTGGCGCTGGGAAACAGTAACAAAGCCTACACAGAACACGAGGCTAATAACCGTAGCAGTTGATGTCGATGGCACAAAAAAAAATTCTTCTTTTTTCGTAGCCTGTAAATGAAAATGTTAAGCATTAATTAAATATTGAATTATTCTTTAAAATTTTGATCCATTTCATGATTAAATGTAATTTTTACAGATTTTCGCTTTGATATTAATTTGTAATAAAAGTTTAATATTCTGATTTTTCAAATTTTATTCACCTGGCAATAAATTTGTCTTTTGTCCTATAAAGGGTTAAATTCTAAAAAGTTTCTTATAAAATAGCACTATAAACAAATTATTTCAGACATCATCCACTATATTCGCCAGATTCAGTTTCCTGTGACTATTTTTGTTTTCTTAAATAAATGCCTACTTATTCTCAGAGCATTTCAAGGAAGAAATCGAAAACATTGAAGAATGCTTATGGAGTTTACTGAGTACTAGTGTACGCCCAGACCATAATCATTATTGAAAATTTGAGGAAAACATATATACATTTGCATGTTTCTAACATTTTTTTAAACATTCGTTTATCGTATATCTGCGACCGTCTCTATCTGTAACGTGTGAAGGGTGGGTTACCCCACGTCACTTAGGCACCTCCTAGCTCGTGAGCCAGCCTACAGTTTTAAAGTAGTTGACACCGTCGACAAGAGGTGATTCTCTTATATCGGCTGGTGTTAGTCGATACTCGCCGAACACAAATCTTCTAATAAATGAGAGCGTCGAGCAATCGTAGATGATATGTTCGATGGTATCATCTTCTTGTTCGCACCCCCTGCAGAGTACGGATTCTGACAGCTCCATGATATGGAAATGCTTCCGTACTTAGCAATGGCCAGTCAGAATGCCTGTGACTAGGCGCAGAACCTGTCTAGTCATAGGCAAGTATTTGTTTGCTGCAGTGTTGTCAGGATAACTTAAGAGCTCCCTGGCAACTCTGCAGTTTCTTGTTTTATCCCATCTTTCCTTGAATTTCACAATGGAATGTTCTTTAATTAGGTCTGTCGCACTACCGATTTTGTTAGGCCAATAGAAGGGCCAGGTCAAAAACGTATTTGGTTGTCTGCTTTCTTGGCCAGTTAATCAGCAAGACGGTTATCTTTTGATGCGGCGTGACCTTTGATCCATCTTAAGGTGACCACATTGTTGTATCTGCCATCTGCCACCATAAACTTTTATGTGTACTTACGATACAACATATATCAGTACCATTATAATTAAAAAATAATAAATTCAATAAAATATAACAGTAACTCACAATTTAAATACCATTATTTATTGATATATGATATGAAATACAATTTTTATTTTGAGGTTACTCTTAAGGCTCATAAAAAAGGGGATTAGGTGTGGGAGGGCGAATTCACCCTCACGCCCACCTACATTTAAAGGGGGGTGAAGTGACTTGTCCTTTGGGGGGTGGATTGTTTTTCATCTCAAAGTCCAATCCGTCGTACCCGAAGTTCATTTTTCTAAGTCTAGGGATTCTATATATCGACCTCCCCTGGGGTGGGGGTAGGTCCTAGAAACGTCGATAGGAGCCGGTCCTAACGCCGAAAGGCGCCGGTCTTAGCGACGACAGACTTCGGTCCTAGCGCCTACAGTTACCGGTCCTACCAGCGCCGATAGGCGTTGTTGCGGTATGTTTTTTAACAATTTGTAGTTCCAAAATAATTGAAAAAGCCAGAATTTGTTAACTATAATTTATTAATCTACTTATTAATGCGAGTCTGTAAATCATAAATATAGGTACATGAAGAAAGCACTCATACCCACAAAGAACGTAACGTTCCATGTGACATTACATTGTTCGTCTGACTCTGGCCCCTGCCTCTTTTTGTTATTCCAAGATTGCAGGAATAATTGTGTAGAAAAAACGAGCACGAGAATCTTGCAATATAAAATATATGTTTACTTAATACCATTTGCTTTTCAAAATATAAATCTATAGCTAATGAGTTTGTAACTTTGTACCTAATTCGATATTTTTTGCAATTCTTGACAAAATATCGAGTTTGTATACAAAGTTACAAATTTTGGTTGCTAAAAGTTTTTTGATGTTACTGCCTAAATTTAAATTAAAGGAAATCTGCATTACTAGTAAATTTTGCAATTCGTGCTCGTTGCCAGGCGCGTCGGCACAGTCAACGCACATGGAAAGTGTTCCAGAAATGTGTAGTAGAATTGTCGCTCGGCATAAGTTGTGATTGTCCGGGTACAAATTAGGAATTAACCAGTAATCAACAGGACGACGGTGCAAGAGTTGCAGAAATTATCTACTCACTGTACTGCTACTCCATCATTAGTAAATATAATATGTAAAAAGAGGCTTAACCAAAGTTGTCATTAGCATATAAATTTTTGCTGACAATTCCATTTTCAGAAGTAGTCTGCACGAAAAGTTTTTCCAAAACTGAAGTACTTGAGTAAGAGGCTAAGGAGTTCTTTCAGTCAAAACGGTCAAAACCGACAACATATACAAAACGACATATTAAATACAATAGAAAATGATGACGGCATTGACAGTTTATGGAAGAAACAATTTTTCATTTTTAATGAAACTAATAGCGGATTCGACTGGCTGCATTAATGCGCATTTAATTCGACTTTTTTAAGTGGTGTTTGTTCGACTGACAGAACCTAATTAGTTAAATGCCAATTATTGCATTCGAGTGAAATTGCTCGGTACCAAGGCATAGTGAAATTTTTGTTCGACTGGCAGTCGCTCTTGCTCAAAGTTCGAATTTTTTGGAACTGTACTTTTTTTCAGTGCCAGTGTCATTTTGGAGGTTAGGGATTATTTAATATTTTTAAATATATTACCATCTTTCTCTTTATTATTAGTGATAATGGAAAATCTTTGAAATTAATAGAGATATAATTTTTGGTTTGGCAACTATAAATAAATATCCTTAAAAATTTGTTAGAAATCTGAAATGTCAAGTGCTAACTGTGCCAGTCGAATAACGATAGAGACGCGCTACACCAATGTCGAACTCTAGCTCTTGCTTGCTGTGTGCACTGCTAGATATAAATTTGAATTATAAAAATGCTGCCCAAAATCAATTCAGAACCGAAAGCGCTTTGTCATCGAGCAAGAGCATTTGAGTCGAATCCGCTATAATATTTTGACTGCAAAACCAGAGATAAGGGAGATAAAGATAGGAAACGCCCATAAGAAGCCAATGCTAAACAACGACCAGCTTTATTGCAGTTAACATCTGACCCACTATGTGGCGCTTTCATCGATATCAAACAACACAGCGGGAAATTTAAAAACTTGATAATAAAGGTTGCATAAATATCGACTGCACTCTCATGTTCTTGTAAATAAACTTAAACAATGTAATTACGCTAAATTATTTATTAAAAAGAATACTACACTTACAGTCATTTATCGATTAATTATTGTAAATCTATATGCATGACAAATATTTTTAAATTTTTTATTGTTATTTGTAACAGTGCATTTTTGTTCTTATTTTGATATCTTATTTAAAAAGGTTGAGTACAAATTCAATAATGGGAATTCACATATTTTTCTTCCTATATCAAATCTTCTTTCTAACGTTTTCAAGCCACATTGGGGTTGTTAAATTTGTTCATGTGGCATGTGTTACTAATCCAATACGTTATCAGACTTATTGTAATATTACAAAATATAATTACTGTCCTTAAATTTCACACAAAAACAGCCACAACTATTTTGCTTAGTTCATATAGAGGATAACACAATCATGAACTCAAAATTTTAAATTTAAATTCAGGATTCTTCGATATACATAAAACTGACATTTATTTTTACAAACTGTCCACTGCTGTCCACGTCTACTGTCTGTCTCAGTGTTGCCAACCGTACGATTTAAATCGTATTTATACGATTTAACTCTCTGTACGATGGCGATGTTCGATTGCATCAGTGAGATCGTATGTAAAAATACGATCTTCACTTTTTTAGTAGGTTTATTTAAATATCTGCAACAACTTCAGAACATAAAACAATAAAAATCAAAAACTACTTGCAAAGATTCATAGGCCGTTCGTAATTTTTTATCGTGATTTTGACCATGGTAATTTTGTACACCGGACTATCACGGCATAAGAAAAGCTTGCATTCAAAATTTTAATCAGTTTCAAGTGATTTTCATTGATTAGGTACTTATGTTAATTTAAAGTTTCATGTATTTTCTTTAGTTTTTTTTGCGTTGTAAACATAAATAAATTATCATGCCAGTTTTTTTTATTTTTTCATTCCATTTTTTTGTCGAAATACTATTTTTCTACTCGTACGATCTCTCAAAAAAAATATTTGACAACACTGGTCTCTCTACAAACGACGTAGATCTGTAGTTAACATCTGAGACGCTAGATGACGCCATCGTTGCTGGGGTCGTTGCGTTTCCAATCTTTATGTCCCTAATCTCTGTGCAAAACTTTATAGCGTTTTCCATTAAAATGTTCATTGCGATCTGAGTGTACTTTTTACTTTCTTCTTTTCCATATCAAAAAACAAGGACACAAATATACTCAGTGCGTATCGCCAGTGCCAATGAAAAACGCCATTAGATTAGGAATTCTTTTTATATTTATGTTATATTTGTATTAACAAAATTAAGAGTTTCTTTTTATTTATGTTTATTTGTATTAATAATTATTGTAGGTCCTCTTTTTACCCATGAGTTTTTTATGTAAAAAAATATGGAGTTTGTTTTTTATTTATCAGTTATTGTAAAATAATTTGTGGTTAATTTATTAATAAAAAAAATAACAACAACTGTTTTTTTTGCTGGATCGGCGTTTTGACGATTTAACTGACTTCCCGCGCCGGTCCAAGGGGTTCCATCCACCCCTGGGTGGGAGTGAAGTAGGGGCGAGGAGAAGGATGTTGGGCAGTTTGAAATCGTTTCAGGCGGGGCCTATGGCACCACTTTTAGTTTTTTTATCCCTTACCATTTATGCGTGACAGAAAAAGAAGAAGAGGGGGGGAAGTATTTTTTTCGTTTTTCGCAAACCATTATCCATCATTGTAATATTTTACATGTCGGTTCGAAATTAAAAGGTTCTCATGTGCGCTATAGGCTAATTTTATTAAGTCATCAATCATAATTCATAATATTGTGGATCAATGAATTTCATTTATCGAAGGTTTGAAAAAAAAATTCTACTTCCAATTTTTTTATTAATAAGACTAGCTTGTCATTAGCTACACAAGACAAAAAAAAAGAAAATCGGTTCACAAACAGAAGGGACAATATTTTGTCTTTGCCTATTTATGTATAGAAATAAGGAGGATTGTTAAAATATAAATCGATTTTATCCTTATTTCATTTATCATCACTGACCTGTCAAAACCAAAATAAATAAATAACTTATATGCAAAAAAATAAAAAATATATAAAATAGGTATAATGAATTTTGATCACTTACTGTAGAAATTTGACAAACAAGGTAAATCAGTCAATGTACAGTAATTATAATCATCTACAGGTTGGGAAAAGGGAATACATTGGCATAACATTTTCATTGCATGCATTTTACATGATGCCAAACAATCGCTGTGCCTGTAATTTCCAAAATCGGTATGAAGCTCGTCGTGGAAAATACATTTTCTCTTAAAAAAAAGGAAAAGAAGAAAAATTTACTTCAGCATCATGATAATTTATCAAATAATTCACGGATTGATTAAAAATACTAAGTATAGGTCGATACATAGTCGGTACTAAAATTATCATTTAATATACCTACAATAAAAACCAGAAAGTCCCAAGAATCTTACTACAGATAACAAATCCAGATTACTGGGTTTACCCGATGGATCACGTGGATCACTGAACTTTGTGCCGACAGTTTACGAACAAACCCACTGGTAGCCATTCAGTTTGGAATGCCTGGAATGCCTAATTAGTTTCCGAACACGGATAGGGTTAGTAACCATAGGTAAACGCGCTGGAGCAGATTAGGCGTTTTCGAAAACTTACTCGGACCAGAAAGATTATGGATCCTATTCTTCGTTTACCTATGGTTACTAACCCTATCCGTGTTTGGAAGCTAGTAGATTACTGATCCAGCTTTATGATCGAGATCAATATTTTGTAACCCACTCTACGAGTAGATTAGTAATAGATCCGCAAGCGCACCACAGGATTTTATAAAGGGATAACGCAATTTTTTCATTTTTTTCATTTTTTTTTTCATTTCACGTTAAGCCGAAGTAGAACTTATGTTTAAAATTTAATGTTTTTTCCTTTATATGTTTTTGAGTTTTCTTCAAAATTCGAAATTTACACATTTTCTTAAATATCTCGAATACGGTCCATTTTAGAAAAAATATGTATAGGATAAAAATTATAGAGAATTATGGGTGTCTGTAAAAGGTCTTTACAAAAACATACCACATATTCCTTAGACCAAAATAAGTCGATTTAAGTAAAATTACCTTAGTACAAAGTTTGAGTTTGAGTATGAAATTTAGATTGCGCAACTCATTTACTTTAAAAAAGGTACTCTTGATAAGACTCGATTACTCTCATGGTTTTGACGAAATTTGCATTTTAGTAATTTTAGAACATGAACAATAATTATTAAAATACAAACTTTGTCAAAACCATGAGAGTAAATCGAGTGTTATCAAGGGTACTTTTTTGTAGTAAATGAGTACCCAATCCAAATTTCATACTCAAACCCCTTTTTTGCCATTGGCGTAGAATTTTTAAAGGTGCAATTATTTAAAAAATCAAGTTCTACGCCTATGTATTATTATCGGACAAAATTTTATACGATGAAAAACATAAAAATGTACTTTTTTCATATCTTCTTCAACACCTCTAATCGAGACTTTTAACAAAAATACTCGATTCTTGCCGTGTACGATTTTTTGAGGAATATTAATTATTTGCCTGCAATACGTATACAAAAAAATTTATTGTTGGTTTCCATAGTTTTATCTAAATAAAAATATTGTCAAGTTTTAACACCTAATCTCTTGTTAACGATTGAATAATTAAAAAACAAATGCGTGGTTTATTAATATGGCTTTACAATATACCAATGCAGATTATACCGATATGTTACTGACATTAGGATTTTGTGAAGGAAATGCTCGAGAGAATGTCAGGGTGTACTCTGAAAGGTTTCCAAATCGTCGTGTACCTAGCCACCCAACTTTTGCTGCTGTTGAGAGTCGTCTTCGGGAGACCGGTTCCTTTGCTCCCAACACTGTTGATAATGGAAGAGAACGTTTTGTAAGGATTCCTGAAGTTGAAGAAGACATTTAAGAACGTGTTGAAGTAGATCCAGAATTAAGCACCAGACGAATTGGAAGGGAACTAGGAGTAAGTAAAGATGTCGTTCATAAAGTGCTTAGAGAACAATTGCTATATCCATACCATAAGAAGCCATACAAGAATTATTAGTCCATGATCCTCAAATTCGTTTGGGTTTTTGTCGATTTGTTAATATGCAAAGAGAAAGAGATCCAAACTTTGTCAAGAAGGTTCTCTTTACCGATGAAGCGGGTTTTACAAGAAGAGGTATAACAAATACCCATAATGAACATGTTTATGACGATGAAAATCCGCATGCAATAAAGGTAAACCATTTTCAGCACGAATTCAAAATTAATGTGTGGGCTGGAATAATTGGTAATTTCATTGTTGGTCCTGTCATACTTCCACGAAGATTAACTGGAGAAAATTATTTGGATTTTCTACAAAATACGTTGCCAGAATTGTTAGAAGATTTACCTCTCCAACTTCGGAGAGATATGTGGTTTATGCAAGATGGAGCTCCACCACATTTTTCTTTAAACGTTAGAAATCACTTGAATGAACAATATCCACACAAATGGATAGGCAGAGGTAATGACGCACCTGTAAACTGGCCACCACGTTCTCCAGACCTAACACCGATGTATTACTTTTTATGGGGACATCTGAAATCCAAAGTTTACAGGGAACCTGTAGAAAATGAGGAACAACTCTGGTAACGTATTCAAGATGCAATAAACAATCTTAGAGATGATGAAGAAGTTATGGAAAGGATACATTTTAATTTTCTTCGACGTATAAATCTTTGTATGCGTGAAAATGGTGAACATTTTGAACAATTTTTGTAAAATCTCTATTTTGATTATGTTGTAAATAAATATTTTTGTGAAACCTATACACTCTAAATTATTAAAACAGAAATTTAGCGAAAACCATGAGAATAATCGAGTCTTATCAAGAGTACCTTTTTTAAAGTAAATGAGTTGCGCAATCTAAATTTTATACTCAAACTCCTTTTCCTCCATTGGCGTAGAATTTTTAAAGGTGTCATTATTTAAAAAATCAAGTTCTACGCCTATGTATTATTATCGGACAAAATTTTAATACCATTTTTTTGCCACATAAAACTCTACCAATATACCAAATTTCAGCAAAATCGCATATGCCGTTTTAAATTTATATGGGAAAAACGATTTAAAAATTGTAACTTCAAGGCCTTCTGGAGTCCAAACGAAGCAACTTTGTACTAAGGTAATTTTACTTAAATCGACTTATTTTGGTCTAAGGAATATGTGGTATGTTTTTGTAAAGACCTTTTACAGACACCCTACCCTGTATTACAAACAACTTTTATTTGAACAATTTTTTGAAAAGATATTTTTTTGCATTTTGTCAAATTTTTCAAATACGGACCATTTTAGGACAATTTGGTATAGAACATGATAAGAATATTGTAAGTAACTTTTATTTGAAGAATTTTCTTCTTCAAACGTAAATAACAGATATATTCCATAAAATATAAAAATGACTACCAATAAAGTACCCCCCAAGATGTTCCGACTCTGCCCAAAATCTAATCAGTTCATTGGACGCCGGAACAAAGCTTAAGTTGTTTAAAATTTGGTGTTTTTCTTTGTATCGGTTCATGAGTTATGGTGGATACAGACACACACACATAATTCCGAAAATAGTCAAAACGAATTCAGGGGACCCCAAAACATAAAAATCCGTCGAAAACTGGAGGTCGAAAAAAATCATGATTCCTATACTTTTCTTATCTTCTGTATACAGATAGGAAAGTAAAAAACTCCTTTAGTTCTTTTCGTGCGCTGTGATGATAAGGAATCATTATGAATTAAAGAAAATATTAGTCAATAAAATTTATATTTGTGTAAATAATAAAAAAATATCATCATGTAGGTACAGCAAATTTAATTTGAGTAGAAAATGTAAACAAAATATAAGTCAGTCATATCCGGGGAGACAGAAAAACAGATAGATAACCAGGTTGGTTAAAAAATGATCTGATATAAGACAATTTGATAATTAAAATGTCAGAACTTTGATAAACGTCAGGTTGCAACAATTTTTAAAATGAAGTTAATTGTAAACGGGAAGTTTAATTTAATTATTTGTATGTTAAAGGAGAATGGGCAATTTTGCCCCACCTCCCAATAGGAGTAAGATATATGCCAGATAAAAGATATCGGTAAGAAGAACATTTGTTTTTATTATGACTTCTCTCAATTGTCTGTCCGTTCCGACTTATACAGTGTGTCTACTTAAGTTGAAACCATATGGAAATTTTTTTTAATATTGGTTTTCTGAAAAAAAGTATTGTTGATAAAAAGTTCTTCTTGATCCAAAATTTAAAATACAATTATTAGATATCAATATTTTTAAGCCGTATACGGGGTTTGGGGTTTGTCAAAACATATGAATTTTACTTAAGAGTAAAGTACTTTATTTTTTAAAATACAGAAGAATGTTATAAAGTAAAGTTATTTAAAATTAAAAGTTATATCCAAATATGCAAATACAGTCATTTAGCATAAAAATTCAGGTTAGGTGATTATTTACGTTTTAAATTATAAATTATTTGTAGCTATAAATAAATAATCACCAAACCTGAATTTTAAAGCTAAATGGGTATAATTCCATATTTTTAATTCAAAATACCTTTATTTTATAACATTCTCCTGTAGTGTAAAAAATAAAAGGTACTTTACTCTTGAGTAAAATTCATATTTTTTGACAAACCTCGTATACGGCTTAAAAAAATTGATATATGATGGTTGCATTTTAAGTTTTGGACCATGTAACTTTTCATCACATAATTTTTTTCATAAAATCAATAATAAAAAAGTTTCCCATACTTAAGTAGAAATAACACTGTATGTGACAAAATACCCAAATCTCGTGATGAAGAAATGCGAAGTTGCCAAGTTATAGATGATTTAATTTTCATTTTAGTTTAGTTAAAACCAGTTGTGGAGAAACGTTGCCATGGGAACGTTTGTCATGGTAATGACTAAACAAAAATCCAAATCCCGTGGTGAGGAAATGCGTAGTTACCAAGTTGTATTATTATTAACACGCTAACAGCTAAACTAAATTTAGCTGTAATTAGTTATGGGGAAACTGTTGCCATAGGGACGCTTGTTATGGTAACGACTAAACAAAAACCCAAATTATGTGGTGAGGAAACGCGTAATTATCAAGTTATAGATGATTTAATTTAGATTAAATCAGTTAAGGACAAACTATTGCCATAGGGAGACTTATCATGGTAACGACAACAAAAAACCAAATTCAGTGATATGGAAATGCATAGTTGCCAACTTATAAATGATTTTATTAAACTTTCGCTGAAATCAGTTTCGGAACAACTGTTGCCATAAGGACACTTGTCATTGTAAGATCTAAACAAAAACCTAAATCTCGAATTTAAAAAATGCATAGTTGCCAAATTATAGATGATATAATCTAACTTTAGTTTAGCTGAAAGGCATTTTTCATGCGATCCATGTACCAGCTAGCATGAGAATTGCATTCTACTTATTACGTTCATTTTGTATTGATATTATATTGTGCTAAGTAATTAAAACGGTTGTAATGTTTAAAATTCTTCAATGTTAATACTTTTTAGATAGAAACTTTTTGAAGCACACTGTAAATTCCAAAATATTTTTTAATTAGAGCTCAAACAGATATTTATCTTTCTGTATAAAAGTAATTTGAAAAAAATCATGTCATAGTCTGGACCAATGCGTATATGATGCGCCACCCTGTATCTGTTACAAATGGCATTATATTCGTTCTAATGTTAATGGGGTAATAATATTTATGATTGTGTTATTATGTTAGTTCATTACCTTGGTCTTAAACCCGGTCCGTTGGAAAGCATATGTGGCCCTTTGGTAAGGGATACACGTGGCGGATAAAATCCTCGACAGCATCTTATGATATACCCGGATATTATAATTGTTTATATATTACTAATAAGTAATAATTACTATTATTTTCCTGTGATAAGCACTACAATAACAGAATATAAGCATTGACCTATCTTGCAATTAGTTACATTTGGGGTGGTATAACTCGAAACGGACAAGTAATTGAGATGAGTCGTAATGAAGAAAAATGTTCTCCTTAAAAAGATCTTTCAATTGATATATAACTTATCCTTATTGGAGGTGGGACAATTTCCCATACATTTGTATACATGTGTATATGGATGAATGCATGGTTAGTTTAAATAAGTTAGTAAATAGCCAATTGATTCGATGTTCAGAATTTTAAAGTGTCAGTATATTGGTAATAAATTGGAAAGCTTTTGTATTTGCAATTTGTCTATTTAATAAAAAAAAAATTTACAGGATGATACAACTAACGATGGTAACAAATATTAACATATACTTTTATTGACTAATTATTATATAAGGTGGCGCAAAATAAAGTCCCCTATTTGTTTTTTATATAAAAGTAAGATTAATTAAAAAACAGTCATATTATAAATGAAAAATATTTATTTAAACTCTAAAAATTTGTTTTGTTACACACTAAAAACAATATCGACCAAATGGTCACCCCCAGCATTAATGAAATAATGAGCTCTTCTTAAAGCATTTTTCATAATTTTCTCCAACATTTCAGATGATATTCTGTCAATTTCTTCCCGGATGTTGTCTTTTAATTCTTCTAGTTTTCGAGGGTTATTTACAAATACCCTATCTTTGAGATAACCCCATAACCAAAAGTCTGGAACAGTTAAATCGGGAGACCTTGGCGGATATGCAATATCGGCGTTTTTCGAGATAAGGCGTCCAGGAAAAATTCTGATAATCGTCGAATTATTTTGATAAAAAAATTTTACGATTTCGGCACGTTCTCGAGGCGTATATCGATTCATAATGAATTTTCCAAGTATCTACTTTGCAACTGACAGAAAAACTCGAACAGATGTCAACTACAAACAAAACCATGACAACATTCCATAGGGTACTTGATTTTGCGCCACCTTGTATAAACAACATCCTTAATCATAATTTTCATTATAGAACAAAAGTAGGTATCAAAAATTTTTATTAGACATAATAAAAAATTACTCAAGGTATTTTATTGTTGGAATTGTTGTTACTAAATAAACTAAATAAAGTTAATAAATAAACTAAATTTAATAAATAAAAATGATAAAAAAAAATAAAATAAAGTTTAAAAGTATTATATTTCTTGGACCGACACCACTGGGAGAAAGAGAATCTGCTCTAAAAAAGTGCTAAAATATATTAAAAAAAAAACCAAGGTTTTAAGTGTGTTGTGTATTTTCAATTTGTGAGGTTATAAAATCATAACTATATATATTTATTATAGTCTTTTCAAAAAATTATTCTTTAACCTCCTATAAATTTACAAATAATGCTGTTGAATTATCCAGCAACATTACTATCTGTATCGTATACAAAACTACTGCTATGAATTGCCAGCAATCTGACGACACGCATTAATTACTGAGGCTCTTCCTATGGAGCCTCAGTATTGCATTAGTGCAGACGAAAACATTTTCTGACCCCCATTTTTTTTTTTTCATGTTTCTGATCATGTTTCTGATCATTCTGAATCCGAAAACCCAAAAAAAAATTTTTTCGTCTGGTCGTCTGTATGTATGTATGCCGGCACGATAACTCTAGAACGAAAGTTCTGATTGACTTGCGGTTTTGATTTTCTTGAATAATTACTTCTAACTTAGAACCCTATTGATTTTCAGAAATTTCGGTTCATCCTAACTACTTTAATAACAATTTTCTTAAAACCAGACTATGCATTCCTTATGTGAACAATTTAAAGAATTTCAATTATTTCTAACGTCAAAATGCCTAACATTCTTCACATTCCATAAATTGCAAACATTCTCTAACGACCTGTCAAATAACCTGTTGATAGTAAAGGTGAAATTTCTAAGGCGGGTTGCGACCTTCATACTTGCAACCATATAGCCATTTTGGAGGCTATTTTCATTCGAAATTAGTCGCCAAGCCTGCCAATTTATGAAAAATATATAAGCAGTTTCTTAAAAATGACTTTTTATGGTGGTGCTATTAAGCGTACTACTATTTCGCCCCTAGCCACAAAAACACCATCAAATTTCTCTGTCGCAACCCCATAGAATAATTAACCGGCCATTTTATTTGGCAAAAATCAAAGTATCAAAGTGTCAAGTATCAAGATGTCAACTGTGATATGGAATGGCACTTAAATGTCAAATTATTTAAAAATGTATAGGGACCGTGCGTGAAATATAGAGGCAGCATTACTGCCGAACTTAGCCCTCTCTAGTGTTTAATTTTAGAATTAAATGGGGTAAACATTGCAAGTAAATAATGAAGGGTATTTTTTTAAATATTAAATATAGTTAAAAATAGATACCGGCCCGTACCAAACAATCGTGTACATGGTCAAAATGACGTAAAATGTGAAACATTAAAATCTGGACATGCATATACATTTTAAGCAAAAAGATTTAAATGGCTAAGTGACAATAAATTGTAAAGTTGTACCTTAAACAAGTGTATCCAATGTTAAAATATAGGTATTTAGTAACACTGAATTTAAAAGTATTACAATAACATTTAAAAAATGTAAATTAATAAAAAAGATTGATAATAATAATTATAAATCTTTTTAGCTTTATGTTAATCGAAATGTCATTCATCCACTGGCGTTTATGAGATGTTCAATGATACATATATTATAGATTGCTCACCCAACTATAAAAAAATTATGAAAAGCTGGTTGCAATGTGCCTTTCCTAGTGCTCACTAAATAGAGCCGTTCTAGCCCAAATGTGTTAAAATAAAATTTCAGCATTTTAATCTTTAGAAAAAGATAATAATTAAAGTTTTACTTCAAGACATGTCATTATGTATTTGGAAAGTTGAGTTTTCATGTAGTTAAATAATATTAAGAGATCTAAACAATTTTTATAACAGATGGATATAAATAATTTTAGACTACTTCAGAAACAATTCTACATAAAATACATAATTGCAATATGTAATACAATTTTGAAAAGGTAATGTAAACAATTTTGATATGAGGTATGAACAACTTTGGTAAGAGTTGTAATTGGACACTTATCTATTATTCTGAATAATGTTTAATGGTAATGTCACTAAAAAAATTTACAAAAAATCACTGGATTTTTAATATTTTAAAGTTTGTTACAATCTCTTTTGACAGTAATTGCAATGTATTATTTATGATTTGTTTATTTTAATAATAAATGAGAAATAGTTAATAAATTGTAAAGAGGGCCGTGATATTTTTGTCAAATTGGATATTCTTATTTCATAACATTCTACATTAGTTTTAATCAACAGAATAAACCATTATCTGTAAAATTATATTTATATAAAATGGTCATTTAAATATGTAAAAATCTTAATGACAAGAAAACACTAAAGATTCTAATTTTTCTGTAAATGATTTCTTTACTACTAAGTGCTCAAAATTGATACAAGCTAGATAAAAAGAAAACTTTGCCCAGTGAAATACGCTTGTCGTCGTCTGATTTACATATGGATAAGCAATCTTTGTAATTATGTATATCATTGGGTGTGAGGCATAATTGTGCTCTGTGGAAATTTATAAAATTTCTTTACTATCGAATGAAATCCAGGTTTCTAAAGTGATGTGTTTGTACATCCACGGATGCAACAAGTTTTTTCGATATTGATATTACGAAAATAATTCGACTTCATTTTATTAATAATTATTAAACAATAAATGCCGTATAAAACATTAATAAATACCCCCCAAAAAGTTCACATTTTTGTCACCAGTTAGCGTTAAAGTCATGACGCACGGTCCCTATACTTCTTTTGATATTTATTGCAAATAATAAATATCTCAATTCAGGCTTTCTATGAATAAAAGTACAGCAAGACAGATAATATAATGTTTTTATACAAAGCACTTTTTTATTATATAAAAGAGAAGTAGGATATAATGCCCATTTCAAATTTGAATCATTTATGATACCAAGGTATTTTGTTGTTTTTCATTTTAATTATAGAGTTGTCATTTATTTGTATGTTGAAAGAAGGCCTTTGTAAATTACATTGCTCTCTATGGATCTACTTTAACACAAAAATAGTTTTGTGGCTATAAGTTGCTATAACCTATCTTCACAAAACTATTAATAATTTAAACATAGTAAGTGCATGGGCGAAGTTAGGGGGGGGCTTGGGGGGGCTAAGCCCCCCCGAAAACCAAATTAGCCCCCCCAAAAATAATTCGAACATTTATCGCACATCTATCCACACATTTCAGAACAGAAATTAATAAATAAAGAAAAATCGTGCCATTTGATTGATTCTGAAATTTTACATTTAGTTCAGGAGGCAGTGAATTTTTACTCGTACTCATTTTTCCAATCGGTGTATATGAAAATAAACTGTTCTCTTAGTGACAAAAAACAAACATTTTGAGTCTGACACTTATTTTCCCAGTCATAAATATTTTACATTTACTAAACTAGAACATAAAGCTTATAAAAATAGCAGTTTGGAATATCTCAGATAGTGGAAAGTGAGTGTGGCAGAAAATTTAGCATATAAATTGATACAATCATGAACTGTTAATAATAATAAGTCTGGCTGATTTACGAAATTGGCAAATGAGTCTGGTAATATCTTCATAATCGAAAAAATATAATATTTTTGCTTTTATTTTCCCGGGTTTGAAAATTTGTCATGTGTCTATTTTATAGCAGATCAAATACCGTTATTTTCAAACGCGTCCATGAAAAATTTCCGGAATTTTTTCTTTTGGTGGGTACCCTGAACGAAATTATACTGAAAATTTTTTTGACAGTTGAGAAGCTCTTTTATGCATATGTTTTATATGTTGTTCTATGGCCAGCTTTGAAAATTTGATTTTAGTCGTTTTAATGTATGTCTGTCAAGTTTTGAAATTTGGATATTTTGGTGTAAAATTTTCTTACCCAATACTTACCTACCACTGGTGGTACCAGTAAATTTTTGCTCACTCACGCATATTTTAAGAAAAATATCAATCGTCTTCTACTCTGGATAAATTTCAAAATATTCGTAAGTTCGAAAAAAATTTCGGAAATAATTTAGGCACTAGTGGTATTCTAAGTGAAAATATAGGTCTGGCTGACAATTAAAATCACGAAGGCCTGCCAGACTCACAAGTAGTGTTCGGCCGAAGGTTCGGTTACGGTATGGCCAACTTCGGCTTAAAATAAGAGTTTCGACTACAGTTTCGGTTTCGGCGGAAAACTGGCCGAAACTGCAGCCAACTACGAAACTACTTTCGAAAGTTTTCGTATCACACTTGGTTGTGTCCGGCACAATGTCGACTGTGCCTGGTGCCATTCCTACACAGTGCACGTACTTCTCTGCTTTGTTTCAGGTGAACAGTCTTCAGTGCTCCTGGCCTAATTTATTCGTATCAAAGGAGCATTTTTTTAGGTGAAACGTGGAAAAAATATTATTTCTAGCCTACAACGTTAGACTGTTTACTTATGAATATTAATTTAATTATAAGTAACAAACATATTTAATTATCTGAATTTGTTTTTTTTTAATAAAAATTACATTATATATAATTCTCTTCATAATACTATTTTTTGTTACAAAAAATCTAGAGACAGATGCAGAAATGATTGCTACTTTGTAATTCACTTATTTTTTTTTTAGTTTCAAATGTAATAAAAAAAAGCAATGCCAATAAATTTATTAATGGCTTCTTTTGATCACATAAATAAATAGGTAATAAGTAAATGTAGCTAAAATTTATAATACGAGTTAATTAGTCTTAAAAAAAGATATTGCAAATTTCAATAAGAGATTGCCTTAAAAGAAAGTTCTTATTTCTGTTTCGGTTTCGATCGAAACTAAGAAAGGAGCCGAAATTGGGTTTCGGTTTCGGTTATAAAACCGTATTTCGGTCGGACCTGACAAGCCAGGTAGTTAAACAAGGAGAGGAATAGTAATCGAAAGTGCAGAATTTAGCGCGCCTGACGATCATTAGACAAGTCTGGCAAGGCTTTCGGGATATTCCATATTAGCCAGATTGTATTTTAAGCTGTTATCATAATATACATTTTTCTAGTACTGAGGACACTTGTAACAGGGATCTTTAATGGACATTGCCAACTAAAAGGACACCTTAGTAAACTGAGAGTAGTAGAAAATAGTGAGTGAAGATTCTGTGAGGAGAAGGACGAAACCTTCATTTATATTCTAACTGAATGTGTAGCACTCTAGAATCCAAGGGCACTATACCTAGGAGCATATCAAATAGAAACTTGAAGCCACTCCAAATCCTACACTTCCTTGAGAAGATATAATTGAAAGGGTTGTTATAGGCATTGAGACATTTCCTTGCTGCATTAGCGACAGAAGGGGGCACAATAGATATTTTAGGTCGCAGTGTATTAACACCCCATTCCCAACATAACATAGCGAGAAAACTGCAAAATAATGAAATCCACAAATCCCAGTTCATATTTTGGACATCCAACTACTATTATTTTTAAAATTTTAAATTATGACAAAATGTCAGTATATTTTTTAGTCATTAAGATTACATATACGTTAAAATTAGTTATTTTTGTTTAGAATCGATAAAAAATAACATTTTAATTTTATTTGGGCCACATTTAAAAAAGTAAATTTTAATCAAATTGTATGAAACTAATTTAATTACGAGTATAAAATTAAAAACCTAAACGTGGCGGTGGAGCTGAGGACAGAGCATTTGCCTTCCACGCGAATAGCCTGGGTTCGAATCTGGACTAGGGGCTAATTTTTTTTATGTTTTTATTTTATAAATTAATAAAATTTATAAATTATTTTAAAATGGCTTATTTTGTCTAAACCTAAAATAATTTTTTAAATTTGTAGATTTTCGTTAGTAGTTCGTAGAAAAAATATACTGCACAACTCGAGTGGATTGTCCATATCTACTCTTGTTGCGAAAATTAGGGAAATTTTTGTGATGAAAATTATTGTGATGAAAATTATTCAGTTTTTTCACTTATATATGATATTTTATTCATTTTCATAGATTCGCCAGAATTTTTTTACTTAACTTCAGTATACCTCTAGAACTATTATATATTATATGACTAGGGTTAGGGCTTTAGCCCCCCCAGATCTGATGACATAACTTCGCCCATGAGTAAGTGGTATTAATATAACCTCAAGTAATTTTTTAAACAACAAGTATTTTTTTAAAATAAAGTACATGATCTCAAAACAAATAATCTATAATAAATGCGGATAAACGAGGGGTAAAATAACAATAAATTTAGGGAAATACTTAAAAAGGGCAGGTTTAAAGAGTATTATCACAAGAAAGTATATCCGTTCTGTTTATTTATCAAGTATTGTTTGAGGTTACTTTTGAATACATTTATTGTTTTTTTTTTCAATTTTTGTAGGCAATCTATTAAATTTTTTAAACCTATATTGAATTTTTATTGAATTTTTTCTAATAGATCTAATGCGATGGTACTATGTCATTTTTATTTTATAAATAAATATCAGTCATGTACTGAACATAGTTCTGAACTGAAAGCCAATTTATTTCTTTTAACATAGTTGCAATACTTATCCTTCTGTCCTTTATTAATAGAATATAAATAGGCGAAGTAAGAAGCCCAACTATTTTACATGAGCAGGCTTAAGAGGTAAAGAGGCCAATTATTATTGAATATATTGCTCAAACAAGTTTTTAAACCCTAATCAAAAGGTGATATAGAATGGTTTTAAAAATCAAGTTAAATAATTTCTCGTTTTTTGTTACGCTACGAGTTTACCCTTGTTGGCCTCAGTCTCAATAAGGTGGGAACCACCATTTTAGCGTCTCTCGAATTTATCAAATAAAAAACTACACTTTAAAGCCGGAATAATATTTTCTTCATCTTATTTTCCCATCCCTGAAATTTTACGTATCATTTGATTTCCGAATTTAATAATTTGTCACATGATAAATAATACTATAATTTCATAGAAAATACACGTCTGGCTGTCATTTACAATCACGAAAGCACCGCCAGTTGATGATATGTCATTGGAGTTTCATTTTTCAGTATTATTTTTAATTAATTTTAATTTTATTTTTCATTGTTCTAATTTTTGCACTTGTATTTTTTTAAAGTTCGATGTTAAATAAAAACTTTTTTTTTAGCATAGGCACATTGCCATTCAGCCAAAATAAATAAAAACTTATTTATGCGATTTTCATTAAAATTTATGATTTCGTAAATTAATATTTTTCAATCTGCCCAATAAGAATTCGGTATTCTATACACTCACTACAGTGTATTTGCTTACTTTGATTTTTTAGGCAGCTGAAAGTGATCCTCTTGTTTTAGCGAAATGTCTAACCGCTAGTTCATCCGTCATTAATATCTTTGTTGGAAATTTAATTCTCTACAATATTGCTTCTTAATGTTGTTCGTATATTTTGTATAGTTCCACAGACAGTCGCGCCTGAATGTTAGAAAAATTCGCTTTTTTTTATTTTCACTATATCTTACAAATTAATCGAGATATTCAAAAATGTTGAGAGATCTTTTTTGTAGAAAATTAAATTCCCTACAACAATAATTATTATTCTTAATCATTCTCCCGTTTCTTGTTTAGTTCCGAAGATACTCGCGTTTAAATGAAAAAAAATTCGCCATTTCTTTTTTATTGCTATAACTCAAAAACTAAGAGAGATATAGAAGAATGTCAAAAGATCGATTTTGTAGGGAAATAAATGTTCAACAAAAACAACAATACAACTTTCACGTATCTCTGATGGTTAAAAAGTTATTCGCGAATGATTTTGGATGACTAACGGACGGACTGACGGACAGAGATATTACTAAAACCATGTTTTTTGGATTCCTGGGATCTTGAGAAAAGTGGTTTTTAGCCATAGTGAATTTCGCCCTAAACCAATACTTTTCCTATCATAAATTATGAAAAGTAAAAACAATCACAACAATCACATGTATAATTGAACATGCCGACTTTAACGCGCCTGACGAGAGTTGGACGAGTCTGGCAAGGCTTTGGGGGTGATCCACATTAGCCAGACTATATTTGCAGCTGTAATTATAATATAAACTATCATCTGAGAAAATTTTAGGACTGAGAAAATAAGGTCAATGGCTTTGATAATTTTTTTTTTTTCAATTTTTCACCTGCCAGACATATTACCCATACTCACATATTAGCCAGACTATTTTTGTTCCTAACTTCACTATATCTTTCACTAATAGAATTTTTATTACCGGAAAAAAGTGCAGTATATTTGTACTTTCAAACGCATTTTCCGCCTCAACCCATCGGAACCCCCCCCCCCCTACATATATATGAATTTTGCTTAGAATAACAAACCGAATAATTTTATCAGTGTTTCCTGACTGAGAAAATAAGTACAAAAAACTTCATTGTCTCCTGGACTATATGTTATGCTGTGGTGCGAGGGTGCGCTAATCTTTGGTATGTAAACTCTTATTTAAATAATACATTTGTTATTACATCGCCTATCGATCAACGCTCATTTCTTACATACGGGAGCTCACTTAAGAGGTAAAGCGAATTTTTCTGTAAAGTTTCATGCAAATAAATCAAATTTGATCAAAAGTGTAGATACGAGGTGTAACTTCTTCAACGATCACTTTGAATTTAAATACAGTAGGTATGTAACCACGTCTCCCCTGAGATTTATTTTTGTACATTTAATTTGTGGATTGTGTTCAGCTATCGGTTGCATTCTATTCCTGTGTTATCAAAAAAAAACTTTTGATAAGTCGATACATACCATCCTTGTTGGCAATATTCGAATAGCCTTATTGGGATTCGTTATAGAAACTTTTATACCGATAAATACTTCTGTGCCCACGTTTGCCATAACTTCCGACAAAGAACCGCTATTTTTATCAGGAAAATCCATAGGGTTGAAAATGGATACGACGTATCCTCTGATATCGGTAGTAGTTACAAAATAATCGTCCGAAGTGTCTTTCATTACTAACTGCAGTCCTTTTTTCGGACCTGAACCCATCCCATTTCGTGCTTCGAATGGCAAATTGTTGTTTTTGTTCAATTTTTTGAACCTAAAATAAAAAAAAATGGCATTACTGAAGTCCAAAATATCCAATTCTGTTTATTATCATAAAAAATCTGATGTGTCCAACACATGACTTTCCTATCTAGTTATTATAGGCTTTTTTCGGTTATTTTGTACAACCTATTGCAGCATCTCTATAAATGTTTAGAGGATAAACTAAATATATACATTGTCCACATACATCTACCTCGAAACATTTTTCTATAGATATTCATTGAAAATGAAAATACTGAAAAATTTAAATTTCCTACAATTTTTTCATTACGGTCCATTTTAGAAAAATCATGTATAAACAAAAATTTAATCCTTTTAGTTCAACAATTTTCATAAAAATCTGAATTTTGCCCATTTTGTCAAATTTCTCGAATACGGACCATTTCAGGAAATTTTGACATAAAACAGAAATTATAGATAATATTAGAAGTAACTTTTATTTGAACAATTATTTTCTCCAAACATAAATAACAGATATATTCCATAAAATATAAAAATGACCACCTATAAAGTACACCCCCAGATGTTCCGACTTTGTCCAAAATCTAATCATTTTACGTCAGTCCAAAATAAAACTTAAGTTTAAAATTTAATATTTTTTTATCCGTTTTTGAGTTTTCTTCAAATTGCAAATTTTACAATTTTCTCAAATTTCTCGAATACGGACAATTTTAGGAAAATTTCGTATAGGACAAAACTTATAGATAATAATATTAGAAGTAACTTTTATTTGAAGAATTTTCTTCCCCAAACGTAAATAACAGATATATTCCATAAAATATAAAAATTACCACCTATCAAGTCCCCCCCCAGATGTTCCGACTCTGCCCAAAATCTAAACAGCTCATTGGACGCTAGAACAAAGCTTAAGTTTAAAATTTGGTGTTTTTCTGTGTATCGGTTCATGAGTTATGCGACACACACACACACACACACACACACACACACACACACACACACACATACACACACACACACACCCACGCACGCACGCACCCACGCACGTACGCACGCACGCACGCACGCACGCACGCAGGCACGCACGCACGCACGCACGCACCCACACACACACACACACACACACACACACACACACACACACACACACACACACACACACACACACACACACACACACACAGAGAGAGAGAGAGAGAGAGACATCATCGCGAAAATAGTCAGAACGGTTTCAGGGGACCTCAAAACGTAAAAATCCGTCAAAAACTCGAGGTCGAAAAAAATCATGATTCATTCCTATACTTTCCTTATATCTGTATACAGATAGGAAAGTAAAAAACGCTTTTTTTCAATCTCTAGTTGTTAGATAAAATTAAGTATAGTCCAGAACACTACACATGGTCGTTTTCTTGGCCCTTTGTCCATTGACCAGTTTGGCCCGCCTACGTCAAACTACACATTTTTCAGTAACAAAATTACATTTAGGTACTAATTGCCTTTTTTAGGAGCTGCCCAGACAGCACACCAAATCCTTTGGATATCTAGTGGACATTCCAATATCCACTGAATGAAAATAGATGTCCAGTCCATGGTGGCTATCTATTTTATATCCATGATGTTATTTATAGACATGCAAATGTCCATAAATAATAGTAATTACAAAACAAATTATTAAAAAATTACACCATTATGGCTAATATAGTACCGTTTATATATTTCAAATTAGGATGTATTCAATATCCCATGGATATCCACTAAATATATCAAAGTCTAGGCGCGAACGCAAACCATGGTGGATATCCTTTAAATGTAATTTATGGATATAATATGTACCTAAATATCGGAAAATAAGTAAATGGATTTATTAATTATTAAATTACTTAAATATTACGCCATGTGATAACTAAGAAAGTATGTAGGTATTGTTTATAGAAATTTAAAATTAGTAAGTTTTATTCAATATCCCACAGATATCCGTTAGATAAATAATATTGGCAATGAACGCGAGCGCAGGCGCGGATATTTTCTGCCCTCACAGCTCACAGGTGCCATCGGCACTAAATTTATTAGTGTAAAAGGTTGATAGACTTAAGTTAAATAAGACAATGGTTAAATTCACGTTATTAAGATTATTAAGGCCCGTATTTATAAACAGAACTTACGTGAGTCGGACTTGGGTAAGTCGTCCTTGAACGAAAATCGAAGTTCGGTTATATCGCGTGAATTTAGAGATGGGTAGTAACGAATTAGTAAATGTACATAACAGTTATATATTTGCTAATCTCCATCTCTAAATTCCAGTTTAACACCAGAACCACCTAGAACTTTAGAGACGCGGTAACCGAACTTCGATTTTAGTTCAAGGACGACTTACCCAAGTCCGACACAGCTGAGTTTTGTTTATAAATACGGGTCTAAGTAGGTTGTATGCAAAGTACGTTAAAATCCGTACTTTTTAGTTACCTAATTCACAACTAGAAATTCATGTCGTTTTTACGATACCCTATTTTATTATACCTACCTCCTTATTGCGTGTGAAGTAGATGTATTGTATTATTGTTGGTGATACGGTTTGGTTTTTATTATTTTATGGTTGTTATAATTAATTAGAAATAGATATTTTTTCACTGGTTGAGGTAATTTTATTACATCTGTCTTGTATTCAATAGCATGCATCAATAATTTAATGAATAAGGTTAGTTTATGTTTGGCTGGAACAACAGTTTAGATTTTAGATAAATAAGTAGGTGTATTATATACACATATCCAGCCCTTTTAAGACGGGAGTTGAAAAGACACCAAATCACAACTGAGAACCGTTACATATCTTGGAAACCAACCTCGTTCAATTACTGTTTAATAAAGTATTTTACTCAAAACTATTTTCTCTAAATACTACCGGTTTTCGCTAAAGCTACGTTTACACTTGGCAAGTTTAGTGGCGGAAAATACTTGCGGCCACTAAACGTGCTTGTAAATTGTGTTTACATATTTTCAAGTTTATTTGCTAATTTATTTTAAGTAGTTTAAAAGAAAATGGCTCCAAGTGTTGTAGTGCGTGCTCAGTGGCGGCTCGTGGGCACTAGCGGCAGTGGGGCACACACTGGAAAGGAATCCCGGAATTCATTTTTCCCTTGGGTAAAGTTCTCCGCTTAATGAAAATTAAATATATTTCAAAACAATCAGTTGGGGCAATAACGATTTCTGAATGTGACTACAGGGAGCTAAATATGACCACTCAAAATGCATTTAACTATGTATGTGTCTATTTAATCAAAAAATCATTAAATTTTCACTCTTGCGAAATTTGCGTAAATTTCTCAGAAGAATGCAATTTACTTAACAATTCTAACTTGTTAACGCATTTTAAAGCATACAACTCTGAAGAAAAGGTGTTTGGCAATTTAAAATCTCCCAGCGAAAAATTTTTTTTTTATATTTTTAAATTAGAAAAAATATTTATATCTCTATTTGATAGTTTGTCAACTAAGCCTGAAATTTCCAACGCATACCTGTTTGAGATGAGCAAAATAGAATTTGGTCATCCTTGCCAACAATTTGCGAAAATGTACACCATTAAATTATTTATAAGACTCAGAATTTTTTATACTCTTAAATATGCAAACAGAGATTTGAAATCCTCGAAAAAGTCAGACAAAACCAAAAGAAAAATTAAAATTTTGTCCCATCTCTATTTTTAGATGTACAACATCTACAAATTTATGTCCCGTCATAATAAATTTCACAAATTCACAAGTTCGGCGATGTTTTGTAACCTAGGCGGTCGGACTAAACGTTCAACGGTCGCAAGCTCTGCTGAAACTGGAACCAACGCAATCGTCCGTACTATTTCTTCCGCTGGATCTAGGAAGAAAGTGGTGGGAGCTCTAGGCTATTGCCGCCGCGTACATTCGTATCTGGCGTAGGTTAATCTGGGACAGCGCCCTGCTTGTGACGTATAATCCATCGCATGTGTTCATCTCTTGCTAAGCGATATTGTCGTTGTCCTTGTTTTTCTCATCATAATGAGATATAAAACAACAGAGGCACACATTTACTGTGCCCATCTTCGGAAAGTCGCTCAACGCCCGATCGCCCAATGTCGTGCCAACGCGGTTTGCACTGAATATTAGATAAAATAATAATATGCATTGAGGAAAATATAAAATATGTAAGTTATTTTTATTTTGTTTATTATACTAGGACACGTGCCCAAGAGCCCTTACGGGCAAACCGCCACTGTGCGTGCTGCTTAAAGTTGTTGCAAATGAAATTGTCAATAATTAAAGGCATTTCTTTATAAGCTTACCAGAACATACTTCTGTAACCAGAGCATTTCTTTATAACGTTTGGTTACTCTGCTTTGGTTACATGTTACCAAAGCATATGTAGCTACATCTAACGAGGCATTTCTTTATAAGCTTACCATAACTTACTAGAACATACTTATGTAACCAAAGCAATTCTTTAAACGGTTTGGTTACTTCCATGACATCATACGTTACCAAAATACGTAACTACTACTAACCATGATGTTTTTAGTGGTAAGGTGTGTGGTAAGGTCAGTAAGGTCCACATTTAAACATATCGAGCATGCGCAAAGTATTGTAAAGATATTAAATTAGATACATTTTTCTGTGGTTACGGGTTATATGGTTCATTTTGTATATTTGGGTTGGGCATTTTTGTATGTACAAAAGAAAACTCTATTTACTATGAAAGAAATTATATTTGAAATACAGGGCACTGAAATAACTCTTCACGAGAGCGATGTTGATGACCACTGGATACTGTTATTTATATTGAAATATAAAGATGAAAATATGAGACTACTGGCACAAGTATTTATCATTGTTATTTCATCACAAATAACACTTATTAATTTTTTTTTCTTCCTTTTGTTGGAGGAGACATATTTAAATAAATAACAAAAGCACGAAAACCAAATGACGTCTGTGACAAAAACACTTTTATTTATCTGAACAAAAACAAAGTAAACAAATCCCAATTTGACATGTGACAACGACAAGTGCTACGAGTTACCACGGTATGTCTGACGTCATCAGAGTAACCACAACGCTGTTACGAAGTATGTCGTGTTAAGCTTATAAAGAAATGCCTTTATTTATAAGCTTACTAGAACATACTATAATAAAAAATAACAAAGTCAAAACATCCTAAAATTTCTAAAATACAAATTTCGTTTAGAAATCCCCAAACTTAAATTAAATTTGACATATGACATTCAATAATAGGGAAACCATGGTATGCGTAATGTCACCACAGTAACCACAATACTGTAACCAAGTATGTTGTAGTAAGCTTATAAAGAAATGCCTTAAATTGTAATGTTAGAACGCAAGAAAAATAGAAAAAAACGAGTTTGGATAGGACGCAGAAGTACTCTAGGTGTGTCGGAACTACTCTTAAAGGAGATATCAATTGAAGATCCCGATTCTTATAGACATTTTATGAGGTTATCTGTCGAAAAGTTTCAAGAACTGTTAAAATTAGTTGAACCTAAACTTACAAAATCGGAAACGTGGATAAGAAGTCCTATTTCTCCTCAAATAAAATTGGAAGTAACATTACGATATCTTGCCACTGGCGATAGTTTTACGTCCTTGCAGTATTTATACAGACTACCGAAATGTACTATTTCATTTTTTTTACCATAGGTGCTTTTGACAATATATGAAGTCCTTAATACGAACTATATAACGGTAAGTCAATGAAACAGGCCAAAACTTTTGCATATCGTATTTTTTGTTTGTTTTGATTTGAATATGTTTAGACATTATTTGCGATATGCAATAATTTTGACCATGACTGTACATATTTTCTATTATGCTAGTTTTATTTGGAAAATCAAAATACATTTTAATTTTTAACTATTTTATCTTTTTTCTGGCTTGTTGTAAAAGGTCTGAACACTGAGAATGAGCTGTGGAAGGTCTGGAGGCGAAGTGCTCAAATGGTTGTTGTGGAATGTCTGAATAATGAGTATTATTAGATGTGGAAGGTCTGCTGTCAAACTGCTGATGCATTTGTTGCTGCAATGATTGTTGTCCAATGTCTAAATAATGAGGATTATTATTAGATGTGGTAGTTCTGCTGTCGAACTGCTGATGGAATTGTTGCTGAAATGGAAGTTGGGCTAATCTTTCACGATTAATAAGTTCCTGAATTTGTCTTTGTAAAATAATAAAACTTCTTAGAGGAAGTTCTTTTAGTTGGGCTGAAATATGTTTTGCAAAGGCATCATATTGATCATCGGGCTTATTCTGAGTTTGGTTGACAATTTCTTTTAGGGACTCTATTGCTTTATCAATGCCAAAACCTGATATTATATTTCTAGAACTCTTGTTGCGTTTTGGATTTATGCTTGATGGTTCATTACGGTATGTAGATGGTGACTCTGGGATTGCTTCTTACTCTACATATTATACCTATGCTGTGTAGCATCAAAAATAGTTAACAGTAGAATAGTAAACTTTGTATAGGTGTATATACCAAATTAAAAATACAGGGGCGTTCCGATGTTATGCTACTGAAATGCTGATTTTCTTCACATGGAATGTTTTTAGATTATGCAGTACATTGTTCCACTTATCTTCCAAAAAAAAATTTAATAAAGCAATAAATACGACACCCTATAGGCATATAATTTTCGATACCTTAAATAAATCAAATAATGAATTTTAAACATCTATATTATATATTTATTTATTTATTTATTTATTCAAATAGGTACACTACAGAATTATTATTCTAAATGGTACAGAGTTAAAAAAAAATATATAACAATTAATACATGTATGTAGAATACCTACACAAAAATATCACATTCACAAAATCGCATCCATAAATATTAAAGCTAAAAAAAAAAAACAAAAAAAAATTATTCAGACAGTTTCAAATTACTCTTTAGCGCATACAACGTTGTGTTAAATAGGTCACAGTCGGAGTAAAGCTTATTGTAAATGTGGCACATACGGTCAATAAATGCTCTTTGTCCATAGTTGGTTCTATGTCTTCTGATGAAAAACAATGAAGTATGACGTGTACGTCGAGTAGGTGCCAAAAAGCTAATTAAGTGTAAAAGGGCGCTACAGTCAATCTTACCGTTAATTAATTTAAACAGAAACAGAACTAATGCATGTCTTCTTCTGATTTCTAGGCTTTGCATACCACATAAAAGCAGTCTACTTTCGTAACCAACGTTTTGGTAGGGAAAGTGGTGTTTAAACAGCAAATAGTTAGTGAATTTACGCTGGACTCGTTCTATCCTCTCTATGTGGCAGGTGTAATTAGGATGCCATACAACAGAGCAATATATCCATTGGTTAATTATGAACCTCCACTAAAGATACCCATTAGATATTTTGCTGCATATCCATCAAATATATTCTATATCCTGGATATAGATGGACATTTGGATGTCCATATTAGATTTATGGGATATCTATGATATTCTGTGGATATATTGGATATCCACAAAAGATATTCTGTGGATATCTCTGGGATTTGGTGTGTTGTCTGGGTGGATAAAAGCTTATGACTTTTTTTGAGGAAGCTCGATAGAAGGACTTGGTTTATAAATTATAAGGAGAGGACCTTTTTTTATAAGTTCAGGACTCTCACACACTTACGGGTTTTGAACTTGCCCTTTGAAAATCTCAATTGTGCAGGCCTGATTTAAAGAACAAGCGGTCAAAATTATTTTACTATTTTGACTTTAAATCATATCTTATTAGAAAGTATTGCCAATTCTAAAATTAGCATGTTCTTCTCTCCAAAAAGTAAAAAATTGAAAATGAAAAACAAACTTAAAAAAATACTGGTCTGCAGCTATTCGCCTAATGTCCAGGTTTCGGCAAAAACCGTCCCTTGTTGTTTCAATACGAATAGAAATTGTAAAAGTGGGTCCAGTTGCAGATGTTCCAGGAGGAACTATTTCTTAAGGAGGGGGCAATGTCGCGCAAGATAACCCTGTTCTTTGTTTATTACCGTACCGCGACAGAAAGTCTAGCGCTGACCATATCGAGACCCATCTTGGGACTCGAGAAGCTACCGGATTGATCGCTGTGTGGCGTCTGAGTCATAGAGAGAGAGTTCCCGAACGTTCTGGATGGCCGGGAGTGTTCTGGTGCAAAGCTAGCTTTACATAAATAGCGCGAGTTTGTCGATAAATGGGAAAAATCAATTAAGTGTAAATTAATTAGTACGTTATAAATAAATTATAGTGTTTTAAATAAATAAACTATAAATAAATTAAACAAACGTTACAATATGCCTCCCTGGCGTCACAGAAAAATTAGTGAGTTTTTGGAAAACATATACATATACATACATTTGTGAATCATCCTGTTACTAAAAATATTTTTAATTGTATGTATGTACTAATGTAAACGTGTGTATATAACATAAATTTAATCTAGCTCGTAAGTTTGAAAATACAAATTTCGAAAATTAGTCATAGGATTGAGTTGAAACTATTGACACTTTTGGTTACTAGGTTGAGTACAATAACATACCACAGTTTTAGAAAATCTGACCGGTCGCCATTTTACACAAGGAAATAAGTGCGGGGTCCTTTGGATAATGGATATGTAAGTTTTAAACCTACATATAAAATGATAACATTCAAGACATTTAAAAATGTATAGACAAAAACAAAAGATCAAAATCAGAAAGGATTACAAGAAGAAATTATTTTTGAAACTTTAACTGAACAAGAATAGGTTGTGTTATTTTATTATCAAATTACCCCAACCTTAACCCCATAAACTCTTAAATTAACCAGCCTCCGATAACATCACACTAGTAAGGTCAGTTTGATACGATGAAATTATGAAAAAAAAAAAGAAGATAATTTCTATAGCATTGTACAGTAAACGCCAAATCTAAAGAACCAAGGACTCGCATTTATAATACGAACACGCCTACCGATGAATAGAATTGGTAGCTTACCTACAAAGTTGTAAACCAGGAGCGCGTATATTTTAAGACAAAAAAAATGGAAAATAGTAAATGATACTTGTTCATACATAGTGTTATTATTAGTACATAATTCTATAGTCAATTAAAAAATCATTATTTTTAAGTAAGCCGACTTTAGGTTAAGGCTGTTCTACCGCTTTCCGTTCGGTATTCATATAAAATTCTGTTACAGTCAGGAAATTATCCTTATTCAAATAAATTAAATTGTAGTAAAATTGTATATTGGTCAAACGGGCCGTACTTTCAAAAAAAAGCTATTTAAAAATTACAATAGTTATACTAAAAACAAAAATAATTCTACAAGACATATTTTTATCTGAAAATCAATCGTTTATTCAAAAATTGTTTCACATTTTGAGAATAAAGGCATTAAATTAAACCATTTAGAAACACAAATAAATAGATTTAAAAATTCAAATAATCTCTTAAGTGATCAATTAGATATTAATAACTGAGCTTAATTAAATCCAGAGATAAGAGAGATATAAGCAGTCATTGATAAAATATAATATTCACGATGCCAAGATTGAGTCAAAAATCATAACACTCTAGTTGTAGGGACGGGGTGAGGTGACGAAAGATGAGAAGTAAGAGGAGGGATAAGGATAAGAATTTTACGCAGATACAACTTATTTTTATCAATGAATAAATGTGTAAGACGCTCGGCGCTTATAATAAACAACGCAAATATTCATGCTGGTGTAAGCCCTGTTGCCACTTTCAACCTAAAATAACTTGGTTTTGGAATTTACTAAAAATTATTACATCTAACTTAGTGAAATTTCATCTAGTTTAGTTACATTTAATATAAGTAATGATTCAAAATTTTTTTTTAGTTCAGTTGCAATAAAATAGGTTGAATTATTTTAGCTTATTTAATATATGTAAATAATTTTGTAAACAAAACGAGAATAATGAAATAGGCATATGTCTTATTCAGGACCGCACGATATTTCTTATTAGTTATATCCCCTCGTTTTCTCTGATAAATCTCTTACCTGTTCTTAGTTTTCTGTGAGATAATCCCGGTAATGATATCTTATTGGAATTTTATTAATATATTTCTCTTAAGTACCTACTTTAACTAATTAGTTTATTTTGTATATATATTAGAAATGTAAATGAGTCACATTTGAAGAAGAAGTTGTACTTAGAAACAATTGTGGTGCAATTTTTAATGTTTATTTCTTTAAATAAAAGTGTGAAAATCTACTATGTTTGGTTTTTCTCATTTTAATAATATTGATTTTCATCAAGTAAAGGCCGAAACTATCAAGAAATTAAAATGAAATGGTATTAAATACTTACCACTCCTAATAAAGCATTGTAGTTAACTTTATATGAAATTGATATTTGCAAATTGACAAAATTGAATTTTAGTTCCAATTTTTTATTTAAAAAATCAGGCTGTAATAAAAATATTTAAAACCTACAGATTGTTAGGGTTTTCCTTCTGAATACCTCATTAAAAAATGAAATGGTTCCGATCATAAATAAGCAAGATATGAGGTAAGAGCTAAAATAGTGTATCGTTTTGTGTTGCGTCAAAATATTTAAAAACATTGTATATTACTTCACGACTTTGTCCGTTAATAACAGATCTGCGCTTTTTTTCATTCACAATAGAAAACATTATCAAAAATAAAACCAGTCACTTTAACCAAAACAGAAACAAGAAACAAACAATGCTCTAGTCGTTACGCTACTGACCGTAAGCAAGGACAAGGTTCAAATTGTGAATGGGCGTGGCGATTTTTAAGTAAACGAACTTGAGCATTTGCGCTGGTTCATTAGATTTGGCGTTTACTGTACAACAATTTGATTTTGCTCGTCTGGCAACACTGGTAATGAACCAGTCCAGTAGAAGAGGGTATACCTAAGTATTCTCATGAGTTCGAGAATAGAGTACTTAAAGATTGATATTTCGGTAATATTGGGGTCTATTCTGTAACAATTCCTTTATATTTTAACGGCCGTTAAAGTATTGGCGGCCTTTAAAAATATTTTTGTATTCGCTAATTTACTTCTGTCATTATTTAAACGGATTTCTTTATAATAGTTCTCTAACGTATTTTAAAGGAATCCGTTTCTGTAGGTATCTGTATCTGTAACGTGTGGAGGGTGGGTTACCCCCACGGCACAAATCTTCCAATAAATGAGAGCGTCGGGCAATCGTAAAGGATATGCTCGATGGTCTCATCTCCTTCTTCGCACCCTCTGCAGAGTGCGGATTCTGACAGTTTCATGATATGGAGATGCTTCCGTACTTGGCAATGACCAGTCATAATGCCTGTGACCAGACGCAGATTCTGTCTAGTCATAGTCAAGTATTTGTTTGCTGCAGTGTTGTCATGATAACTTAAGAGCTTCCTGGCAACTCTGCAGTTTCTTGTTTCATCCCATCTTTCCTTGAATTTCACAAGGGAATCCGTTTAAATAATGACAGAAGTAATTTAGTAAATACGAAAATAATTTTAAAGGCCTCCAATATTTTTAAAATATAAAGGAATTGTTACAGAATAGATCCCATTATTGTTTGTTGGTAAATATAATTGTTTGGTTTGTACAAGGACGTGGTAGCTCCGGAAACAGTCTGTATGTATAAGGTTTACGACAGATCTTAATATTTTATATTTTTTTACTAATAAATTTTGATCTAAGTATAATGCTAGCGCTTGTTTTGCGCTAAGACCTGGTGAAATTGTCTTTTTTGAACATCTGACCTTTCGACGGCGAAAAGCAATTCTGCAGTTGGATTTGTTATGAGATCCATTACTCCTCGTTTTTTTGTTTTTATTGACGCATTTTCAAACGATTTTCGAGGTCTTCCACGGCTTGAACCAGCTTTTTCGGGATTCGCAGTAGCAAAAGATGTTATAATTTGGGTAAAAAAGAATTTACCCAGACTTCATGCCGCTTCTGAAATACTTTGTGATTTCTGTTAGCTCCTTTCCATATATTTTCCAAGGTCATGCAAAAAAAATTAACTTTTTTTACGCAGAACAAGTACTGTTGCATCCCAAATATCTTCATTTTTAAGTAAAGCCTTCAGTTTTTGAAAAAATATTATTTGTTTTTTCTGATTTCCTCGACTTGAGCCAGTGTTCAAATAGCTCGCTTCTTCTGACAACAATGTTCACGTCTAAGAAAAAAAAACGAAAATAAAGAAAATTCGCAAATATTCGCAAAAACCAAAAGCAGAGCTATTTAGCTGAATACATAAAAAAAAAACAATTTATAAAATTTCTTCGATATATTTTGACATATATTTTTCGCCAAATATTAGAGTAAATCATTTCTGCAACGTTTGGTATAGAAATTTTAGAAAACTAATGTATCGAAAACTAAGCAGCAATAAAATATGTTACTGGATTCTTGAAGTTCTTACCTCTAATTTTGTTGTCCATCATATGAAATATAAAATCGTCTCACGTTATAAAACTAAAAACTTTCTTGAAAATGTGATCTCAATATTATAACACGAGCGACAGATTTTTAATGTTACCTTAACAATTTGACGGTTGCTAATTTGTTTATCTAAGCCGACTATGCTTTTAGATGCAAAGCATTATTTTTACATTTGGCTTAAATGACTTTGGTATTTTGATTTTTGTCCATGGGACGCAACACTACGCGACGCGGTTCCTTAATAAACTCTTTGACCTGTCTCCATCCTGGATATTTGTTCCACCATTCTTGAGACTCTTTTTGCGTCCATTGTTTAATATCTGTCATAGACTCATCTGAGTCTTCTCGGGCTAGTTCGTCGGCTTTTCATAGATATCCTTCGCTGCTTGGTACCCAAACTAAAATCACTTTGTTTTGACTACTTAACTTTGTCAGGTCTTCTAGGCCGTCTTTGATTTGATTTCTGGTGAGAGAATTGCCTTTAGAGCTGCTTGGCTATCAGAGTAGGTGGCAATAATTTTGCCTGATACTTGCCCGATTCATTGTTTCTCTTGGACAGTATTGTATAGTTATTAGTTCAACCTGGACCTCTGGTGCGTATTATATTCTCACAGACTCAGCGAAATCGTTGTTTTCGATATGGGTCCAAAGATTCCAGCACCGGTTCCTTCCTTGGTTTTTGAACAGGCTGTTACTAGACGAGCCTGTTTCCAGGGCATAGGGTTGGTATTTGCATTTCAACATTTCTTTAAAATTTGTGTGGTTATGGTTGTATCAGTAGGCATTTCCAGAATCTGCTGGTGTAGCCTCTTATGGTCAATGCTATGTAGTTGGCTTATTGGGTTTTATTCCAACTGTTGAAATTATATGCAACATGTTCTATCTGCAGGGCAGATTAACCTAAATCCGCACTTAACAAATAAAAAAGAATAAAATACTAAATAGACACTCCCTGTATAAACCAATAATATCCAAAGCTGTTCAATATCAACCCCTTTTAACTTTCAAATAACCTTCAACGACACCGGCCGCCTCAAGATGCAGTTAAGAATAATCACGCGAGACATTTCACCCAATCAAAAGACAGATACTAAAAACAATGGTCTCGCGTTCAAAAATATACGAGTAAAGAGAGCCAATTAGAAGAAAGGTAAAAAAACGTTGTGGGTTGAGAAGTAACGCGGGACAAAACTAAAATCACTTTCGCTTTCTCTTTCGAACAAGCAACAAGTCAAAAAATAAAAGGTAAGAAGCCGGCATTCGTGGTAACCATTCCAAGCATTTGCGATTTCATTTTATAAAAAGTATGTAACTCATCAATAATTCTATGTAACAACAAAGTTGACTGTGAACGTATCAAGCAGTTAATATACCAAAATCAAATGTAGGGTGATGGTTTTATTTTTAATACACCCAGTGCTTTAACTAGAACTTCAAGAATATCTTCCCGAGGCTACAGGGTGGAGCATAAGGCCTCCACTCCAGGTAATCTAATTTGAACAGAGTCCACAATGATCGAAGGCAGTATACGTCAAGTCTACAGTTTAAATAAAGCTAGGGTTTAACACCAACATTAGCCTGTGAATGGCGGAGCTGGTTTCTTCTTCTATGAAGATGTACAGCATTTTAAACAAATATTTCTATTTTGTATATAATGTAGTAATATAGTTTTTGTGAAATCACTATCATTACTTTAATAGTTGGATGCCTGATTATAACACTATAGACCAAAACTAGTGGCTTCCTTTAATTTTGCATCTTTCAATTATTTTTTTTGATTATTATAAGAATTGATAACAATACAAGAAGAATCAAATCAAATTAAAAAAGGATAAATAATTAAAAATCTACTTGCACTTTAGGTCTGCCTATTGGTCGTATATAGTTGAAAATACAACAAATACCATCAAACGTTATCCTAGAAAAAATTATTTCATGGCAATCGTATTCGATGCCTCCCCATTTGCATTTTAGCAACACGTCCTGACATGTCGGTGCCAACTAAAACAAATATATATGTATAAAAAAATGTCGCATATTACATAAATAAATTCAATTTAGTCCAAGAAAAACTATTTACATTGGCAATATTAAATTAGAAAAGTATTTTATAAAGAAATTGCTGCAGTTACAACTTTTTTTTTAAATAAAGAACAAGTTATAAAAATAATTTTAAAAGACCGACTTCAAAATTGTACAGATGACCTTGAAAATTAAGATTTTTGATTTTCTCACAGATCATCAGATCCTGACCAATTGTATATGGAACTACCCCCCGAGGTATCCCCTTTCTAACAAAAAAGTAATCATAGAAATCGGACAACGTGGTAAAGAATTATCACTAAAAATACATAAAAAATAAAGAGTTTGATGATTTTCTCATGGACTCTATTATTAAATCTTGGCCAAATTTATATGGGACCATCCCTGAGGTAGCCTCTTTCTAAAAAAAAAAGAATGATTAAAATCGGACAACGTGTTAAAGAATTATCGCTGAACATACATAAAAAAAATATTTCGACGAATTGAGAACATCCTCCTTTTTTTGAAGTCCGAATACATATACACTTAAGGTAACATTTGGAAAGGCGAGATCGAATAAGACGACAAGCGATAGGCAGCAAGCTGCAAATTATGCCGTGTTAAAAGTGTTGTCGTCGGTCGCACCGGCCCAAATGTGTTTCATATAATTTCATGTGTTCAGACTCACCGTTTTCGGTCTCCTTCACTGTCGCTTTACTCGGTCTCGCCTTCCGAAATGGTACCTTTGAGAAGAAGAAATAGGTAGATTACCAGTGTGATGAAAAATTTGGAAAAGAAATAAATTAAATGAAAGAAACTATAAAGCAATATGAAACTAAAAAATCTATGGAAAATTGTCAAAAACACAATAATAACAGTAAGAGAAGAATGCTGCAGATTTAGTAAAATAGACAAATATAAAAAACAGACGAAGTGGTGGAAGGTGGAAATAAGACAAAAAATAAAATTAAACGAACAAAAATGGAAAAGGCAAGAGTTTGGAGAAGCAAAGGAAAAAGATAGTAAGGGACCAGAACCATTCCTGGGCATTGCTAAGAGCACGGTCAAAGGAGTTATCTCAAAATGGACAGAGGGTGTGACATTCATGAAGTGGAGATATAGCCAGGGCTTCCGCAACTGCGCGTGCACCGCACGCGGGCGCACCTCTAAAGGGGCGCCAAAGCGGAGGTCTGTATACAATTCGAATTTTTAATTTTTCTAACGATTCCAATGAACAAGACACTAAGACACTAAAGAAATCAAAAATATTTATTTTATTTCAATTCATGATAATTAATATAATCAATAATGTTATCGAAGTTTATGTTCGTTGATATAATGACCTATTCCTATTGTGACAGAAAACATCTATTTTTGAAATCAAATAGCTATTCAATTAGCGTTAATTATTAAATATAATAAAATCAATAGGTTAGTTAATTCTGTGTGCATCATGCAATACCAGTATAAAGTATAAACTTGTCGATTTTTCCTGTCCAGACTAGAATACTGTACGAACGACGAGTAAGTTTTAAATTAAATCTTGTTGATTTTTCCTGTCCAGATTTGAATACTCTACGAACTACGTTTTTCCTGTCCAGACTCGAATATTGTACGACCAGTAAGTTTCATATTAGATCTTATCGATTTTTCCTGTCCAGACTTGAAGACTCATCTACGAACCACGAGTATAAATAAAACTGCAGGAGGCGTCGTAATCGAAATAGTTAATATTTTCTTCGGCTACGTGAAGGTCAAAAACCAAGACGCAAAGTTATAGTTATAAATATTCAACGGAGTGCTTCATATTTTGTGTTAATTGTGTTGTAATTAAATTTTATGAAACGGTAAGTACCTACCCACATAATACCTATGTATTTGACTTGATTTATGCCCGATTCGCCTGTTCCCATTTCGCCTGACCAATTAAAATTTTCCGATTCGCCTGACAAGCTCAAATTGTGGTATTGTTTCGCCTGACCATAAGTTGGATGGTGCGTGCTTTTTTTATCATAAGGGCCATTTTCAAAATACATGCAAAATTTGATTTATAAGGATGATTTGATTTGAAACAAAAAAAACTGCATTTATTGACATTATTAAGCGTTTTGTACCAGTGTTTTTAAATCAATTATTTTTAAATTTTCTAAACTATAATAATGATAATCTTTCCATTAAATCTTTTTCCATAGATACACTAAGTTCTTTTCTAAAGTAATGTATAGTTGAAATTATTACTGGAGGAATTTTAATTTTATAAGAACTAACTTTTTTTTTATTAAACAAAATATATACAATACAAATATTACATACAAGATTAATTAAAAAATATTAGAACTTCTTATTCTTGTTCTTCTTCTGAATGTGCTAGATTCGTCCTTTACTACTCTCTTCGGGTTACGTATGCGTTCAGATGAACAGAAGAGAATTTTGGTGCTGCCATCTGCGAGTGTCGGCTGTAACTTGCCGTTGTAATCCTGGTTGCCGATACTTCAGGGGCGCGCGGTTATAGTTTTTAAATATATTTTTTTTCCTGGCCGGTTATTGGGACACATAAAAAATTTCTAAATTCAAAGAGTTTATTCGCTTTACGCTTCGTCAATTTACAAAAATGTTTGGTTATTATTTTACTAACTTTTTACTATACTGAGTGCTCTATATTTTTTGTTTATATCAAATTAAATAACTATAATATTTTAATTTAATTTTATGTTCATTTCTTATTATTATTCATTTGTTAGTAATATATTTATTTACAGCAAATACATATTTATTACCTGAGCAGGTCAGGGTACCAAATTTTTATGTCAGGCGAAACGGGAATATACCTTTGACTTACTTCGGCTATTAATAAGATGTTGTGGAAAATACTACAAAAGTAATTCAATACTTTTCACATATGGAAATCGGGAAATGCGATTTTTTCCTGTGTGGCAAATTAGGTGTAAAAAATATGTTTATTATTTTTTCTGTTAAAGTTTGTGCACTAAAACCTGAATTACCCTCAATATTAAATTTTTGATCTAGTATTCCTTAATTTCTAAGAGCCACAGAAAAGAAAACGACCTTCTGGTGCAAAATTTCGAGAGCCAAAAAAGTTAGAGTCCAAGAAAAGGAGAAGATGGCTGGCAGTATGAAAAATTTCTTGCGAAAAAACAAGTTTCCAACACTAAAACGATAGAGGAAGGTGAAAATACAGTTTCTGAAGCAGCGGCACCACCATTTTCTGCAGCATGTGAACCATCAACATCATCATCACTTATCGAAAATATATTCTCTATAGAGTCGACCAAATGATACTTTTAACATAGAAGCTAGGCATAAAGCAAGTTCTAAGCTATTAAGTATCCAATCTTTTAAATTTATTTGCAGTGTAATAATTTGGTATGATGTTTTATTCCAGATCGGCATTGTAAGCAAAATGATGCAAAGTGTAACGACTGATATTAAAGTGTGCCAAAACTATTTAAAGAATCTAGTTGATAATTTTAAAAATTATAGAGATGATGTTTTCGAGGAAAAACTGGAGAACTAGCAGCCGCTCTTAAGATAGAGCAATGTTTTCCTCCATTAAATACTGTTAGACGAAAGTATAAACCAAAACTGTTCGATTATGAACAGAGAGATGAGACACCTCAAGATCCAAAAACAGTGTTTAAAATAAATTTTTTTTTTAAAAATAATTGATCAAACACTAAGTTCTTTAAATAGTAGATTTGAAATGATATCTGATTACGACAACGTTTTTGGTTTTTTTAGTGATATTTTTAAATTAAATGACGAGGATCTTTTACAATGCTGTCATGCTCTACAGCAAAAGCTAACTGATCAGAAAAAGGATGAACTATAAGTTATATATGAGCCACAATAGATTCAGCTGGATAGCAATGGAAGTCGATGAGATCATCCCATTCATTTTCGAACTAATCTAACCTAGTAAGGGAAAATGGGAGTACTAAAAAATTTAAGAAGGAAAAATAATAAAAGACGAGGAAGACATAATGTGGAAAATTTTGAGGAATTACTCAATACAGAAATAATGGATACAGTAAAGAAACTGAAGTCAAGAGAATGGGATACACAATACACCAACAATAAGACTATAGAACAAGACTAAAATGGTGTCAGAAGAAATAGTAGAAGCAATAAAGATGGCAAAATGAAGCAAAGTAGTAAAAAGCGATGGGATAACAACAGAGATGGTGAAAATGGGATAATTTTAAAAATATTTAATAAGATAATATCGAATAAACAAAAAATACCTGAAGACTGGAAAGTGGGAATATTATTACCGTTTTACAAAAAAAGAGACAATACAGAATGCAAAAATTACGTTACTGACTACAAAATAATTCTTGAAAAAGAATAAAATTGAAGAAATGAACAAGAACAAGGCCAAGAAAACATGGGATAGTACAGTAGCGGAATGTCTGAAGAAATGAGGAGTTTAATAAATGATATATATGTTACATATGTAATAGATATTTATGAAACCAGTTACGAAATGCCTTATTTTATGTAACGAGTGAATATTTGCGGTTTGCGGGACGAGCAGAGCGAGGTCCGGCAACATGAACGAGTTACATAAAACGGCATTTCGTAACGTGTAAAATACAATATTTTTTCTAATTTTGACTGGATTATTTATAAAATTGTGTTTTGATAAAAAATTACTGACATCTAGGAAACCAATATTACTACTTTTTTGTATTGTTAGTTGCATATGTATAATTTTATTGACAAATAGAACATAATAATATTAATTATTTATTCTTAACGACTTGTAGTGTAAACGTTGAGTTATTTTGTCGTGTATTATGTTTTAATTATTTTTTACTGATTTAGAATGAAAAATAAGAACCGAAACAACAATACTACTAGGTTGTAATTTTAACCAAATTCTATTTTTATGAGTCAATCTGCCCTTCTTTGATATAATTTTTCAATAATAATGTATATTATTGTTTTTAAACCAAAAGAGGTTTATTTTGATTTCTTTTCTTTTCGCCATTGGTGACAATGAATTTTTCGTAACCAGTTTCATAATGTTCGACATTATGTAACTGGTTGCGTAAAGTAGATTATTTTAACACTTGCTGCGATTATAAAAAATTACACTTTATATGTCAAAATTAGAAAAAAATAAGTAATATATTGTACCTTTACACCCGGGTATTAAATGTTTACCGATAATAAAAAAATATATAGGGACTCTTCTTCGCCAATTGAAACAATATGAAAATAGCTGTTTGGACAGAACAGCAACATTATATAGCTAGTTATTTATAGTGGAAAATTTAAATATAAATATTTGGATTACATACTTGTATAAGTCTTTCGGTAGGATCATAGCTTTTGGTTAAGTTATCGTATTTTTCCAACAATTCTTGTAACGTTGCTTCGACAATGCTGTCACTGATATTTAAATCATAAAGATTTGCTAGGAGCTTTATGGCATTTAAGAGGTCAGATTTTTCTTTAAATGTTTCCCTGACAAGAGGGAAATTCCTAAAAAAATTGTGCAAGTCAGTTGAATCATTTATAAGAAAGCAAATGAAAATCTCTTATTTTGGCTGTCTGATTATAGACCGTCAGATAGTGACAGGTTTAGGTGCCCCATTTTAGCATACCAGCCACGAAGAGGGTTAAAAAGTACATCGATTTTAAGTAGAGTGAAAGTAAATTTACGAGTGGCTCCTGGGGATAACACATGGAAAATTCGATTTTCCTCAACAAAAATGAAAGGTTATTTGTTGCCCATATTTCTACGCAAGCCGTTTTCACTATATAATTAATTAATAGAACTAGGCTTCGGAAAACCAAAGGCTTTAATATTGCAAGTGGCTAAAGGGATGAAATAAGGGCGTAATGTTCTAAGAAAAAAATCGAGATTTTACCAGATTTTTCCACACAAGCCCATCGAATGTATGAAAACGTACATCGTCACTAAACCGAAAAATATATTTTCTTGAATGGCCTGAATGTATAAGTGCATTTTGGGGTCGGAAATTTTTTCTGATAAGGAAAATCGAATTTTCCATGTGTTATCCATAAGAGCCACTCATAAATTTTCTTTTATTCTACTCAACATCGATGTACTTTTTTTCAACCCTCTTTGAGGCTTGTATGCGAAAATTGGGCACCTAAATCGGTCACTATCTGACGGTCTATTATGACTAATTCGAAGCTTGTGACCTAGATTTGTATATGACCTATGCTAACTTTAGTGGCGCACGCATGATATAACATACATTTTCAAAGTTTAGTTACTTTATCAATAATTATTTTTCATTTTAAGTTATTTAATATTATATATTACTTACGAATGAAGATATTCTGCAAAAGAATGCGCTTTTGTTTTACTAATCTTGTTGACATTACAAACAGCAATACCTGGAAAGGTTATACTAGTTGTGGGAATATTGGAATTGTCAGCAGTAATTAGAGTCGGATTATCGGTATATTCATTTAATAACTTTTCTAACATAAAACCAGATATAATCATCGCAAGCACACTGAAGACAATCCAAAATAGTCTAAAATACACAGTATTTATTTTTTAAACGAATACACTAAATTATTTAAAAAAAATTGTTTCAGACAAACAAAAAAAAATACGTGTGGCACTCGGGGACTGCCGCGGTAAAGCTATTGCATAGCATTTTTTATCAACTTATGCAATTATAATTATTTATTTTATTTATGCAGTATTTTTTTTTCTTTGATATTAATTCAAGTTACACTTTTTGAGCGTGGTGACCGATAAGAAAACAATTTTTTTTTCTTTTATTGAATAAATGAGAAGTTAATATTGTTTAAAATATTTTTATTATCTTACAATACATGTAGGTTATTCAGGAATTTTTATCATTGAAACTATAGGTTTATGGTAACTGAAATAAGAAACATAAGTTTGAGACTTGATATCCTCTAAATATCTGGAAAATACCGCGTCAATAGTGGTCCCATATTTTGTTTCGGTCGCCGCGCTCAAAGCCCGCGATAAAATCTGTCCAATAGCTTAATAATGAAATAGTTAACACTGATAAAATAAAAATTAATATTTTTTCTACACCCGTATTATAATAATGCACTTATATGCCCATAATCCGTTTCATAATGATACCCATTGCGATACAGATTTTTAATCAATAGAAACCTACAATTTTTCAATCAAGCATGCTGTTTGACGTTTGTCCTAGGTTCTTATGTAATTGTTTTAGTTGTCAAAACGTATTAAATTTTCGTAGATAGCTAAACTTCGATAATTATAACATTAAAATTTCTGATATCAGCAATATAGAAGACTCCTCCACACATATCGGAGAACGCAGAAAATACAGTACAAAAATTTTGCCGCAAAAATCTAGGGAAATACCAATACCCGAAGTAATACCATTAATTACAATTTTGTAGAATTTTTTATAGAAATACGAGTACCTAATTACTGTTATTGTGTTCAATACCAATATAAATATAATATTTATAGGTCTTGATTATTTATCGGGTGTAGAAAAAATAGCGTATGCAACTCTCATGTAATGGTTATTAAAACACTCGCATAAACCATACGAAACTCGCCTTTGGCTCGTTTCGTATCCCGATTAATGCTCGTGTATTAATAACCATCATTACATGATCGTTGCATAATATACTATTATAAATCTTGCAAAAAAAAATTAATATTTAATATTTACGCCAACCGGGAATATTGGTGATACCAATTTATTAGAAGCCATAGAAAGCTCTTCTAGTTCTTGTATTGCATGAACGTGCCAGTCCGCAGACGTATATTTAACTCTGCTTCATACTAATACGAACAGGGTCGGATAAAACCTTCCACGGCTTTCAAAACGCCGCATCGCTGTGCCGGTCGGAGTGGGGGGGGTGTTAGGTTTATTTTCGTTACGGAATTACGAAATTTCTTGATTCGGTCGCCACGCTCAAAGCCCGCCATAAAAGCTATTACTACGTTAGCCTGATACTAGATTAAAAAAGAGACATGCTTACCTCTCTATTGAAGATATGTTTTTGTTACTAATTCTCTTGCAACCATGAATGCTGGTATGTTCTAAAAAAAAACTGAAAATGCTCGTTAAAGTTTCTTCTTTTTGCTTATTTGACTTTTGATTCACATTTTGAATATGTTTCCGCATTTTAATTAAGTCAATTTGCTTATTATATTTTTTCATTTTGAAAAGTGTTTGATCAATTTAATGCCCAATGCGTTACTTATAAATCCTACTAAAAATTACATTTATGTACGATTTTAATTAATAATTTTTATTTGATGATTTCACTGATAATTATAATTATTTACCTACATGAAAATATATTTTACTGTAACATGCTATTTAGCTAGATAATTAATCAATAAAAATTATTATTTTAAATAAAATATTAGGAATATAACGGAGAGTCTTGAATAATTAATTATTTACAATTATATTTTCGTCGACCACTAACATTAGTATATCTATTTAACTTTCCACAATTAATGTATTCCACGTTATGTGGATCAGATAATAAATCAAAATAGATTAAAACACATAAAATATAGCGGTCATTATTATTGTCTCTAGGTTTTGATTTTCTTGAAGAATTACTTCTAACTTAGAACCCTATCGATTTTCAGAGTTTTCGGTTCATCCTAACTACTTTAATATTAATTTTCTTAAAATCCACCTATGCATTTCTTATATAACTAATTTTAGGAATTCCAATTATTTCTAACGTCTAACATTCTTTAAATTCCATACATTGCAAACATTATCCAACGATCTGTCAAACAGCTATTGATTGTAAAGATTAGATTTCTAAGGCGGGTTGCGACCTTCATAATGCAAACAGCCATTTTGGAGGCTATTTTTATTCGAAATTAGTCGCCAAGCCTGCCAATTTATGAAAAATATAAAAGTTTCTTAAAAATTACTTTTTTTATGGTGGTGCTAACTTAAACTTACTACTATTTCGCCCCTAGCCACAAAAACACCTTCATCAAATTTACTTGCTCTCTGTTGCAACCCGATAGAATAATTAACCGGTCATTTTATTTGGCAAAAATCAAAATAATCCTTGGCTGTGCCTGTCAAGTATCAAGATGTCAACTGTGATGTGTGAATGGCTCTTAAATGTCAAATTATTTAAAAATGTTTTACGCTTCTTTTGATATTTATTGCAAATAATTTGTAGTGTATCTCAATTCCGGCTTTCCATAAATAAAGGTACAGCAAGACAGATAATATAATGTTCTTATACAAAGCACTTTTTTATTATACTCTTTTATATAATGCTGGTTTTAATTATACGATTTTGGATTACATTGATACCATATCGCAAAATAGATTCAACCAGCGAATTGTAAATAATAATTAGTCATAAATTTCCTCAATTCATAAAATTTAAAAATGAATCTTCTAACGTTGGTTGTTAATGACATAATGTGATCAACCCATTTCAAATTTTGATCTATTATGATACCGAGGTATTTTGTTGTGTTTTTCATTTTAATTAAGTAATTAATCATTTATGTGTATGTTGAAAGAAGGCCTTTGTAAATTATATTGATCTCTATGGATCTACTTTAACACAAAAATAGTTTTGTGGCTATAAGTTGCTATAACATAACCTATAGTCACAAAACTATTAATACCTAATTTAAATATAGTAGGTATAAATAAAACATCAAGTAATTTTTTAAAATAAAGTACATGATCTCAAAACAGAAATAATTTATAATAAATACGGGTAAAACGAGGGGTAAAATAATAATAAATTAAGGGAAATACTTAAAAAGGGCAGGTTTAAAGAGTATTATCACAAGAAAGTAGGTATACATGTTCTGTTTATTTATCAAGTATTGTTTGAGGTTACTTATTTTGAATACATTTATTGTTTTTTTTTTTAATTTCTGTAGACAGTCTATTAAATTTTTGCAAACCTTTAATAAAAATTGTATTTTGGGAACTTTTAGTGATGACTTGCCGTACATGAAAGTCAGATTGGCTTGTATTATAGTTGTGATATTGCGAATTATATTGAATTTTTTCTAATAGATCTGATGCAATGGTACTATGTCATTTTTATTTTATAAAAAAAATATCAGTCATGTACTGAATATAATTCTGAACTGAAATCCTATTTATTTCTTTTAACATAGTTGCAATACTCATACTTCTGTCCTTTATTAATATTATATAAATAGGCGAAGTAAGGAGCCCAAATATTTTACATGAGCAGGCTTAAGAGGTAAAGGGCCCAATTATTATTGGATAAGTTGCTCGAACAAGTACCTTTGTGGATCTCAGTCTCGATAAGGTGAGTACCACCATTTTAGCATCTCTCGAATTTATGACTGAAACACGAAACATACTACAACTGAAATGAGCCCGTGTTCGTTATACACATAATGTCTCAAATGAGTAATGTTTACGAAGGTTGGCCATAATTAGGCATTGTGTCATTTTTCATGATAAAATTGTGATTTCTGTTCGTTCTGTACATTTCGTTCTAATTTAAAAAATGTAATTGCTTCGGTATTGTCGCAAATCTCAGCGATATGTTGAACAAAATATCGGCAACGATATCGTACTATAGGTAGGATTCCCCATTTGGTCATTCAATCTGTTGGATTCTATAATTAACAGTGCTGCTCCTAAAGTGACGCTGGGAAATAATAACAAATCCTGCACAGAACACACACACTAATAAAAAATATATAAAATTATAAAGTACTGTGGTAACTAGACTTGCTCGTCTGAGGCCATTTCTACTGAATATTTCAAAATAAAATTATTTAATATAGTTCAGACTTTCTTGTGCAGAGTTTATCGAATGTTTATGGTTGTATGTGCTGTTCAATTAAGGGATGTTCCTTCTTAGGGTTCTGTACCCGAAGAGTAACCACCGGGACCCTATTACTATAAGGCTCCACTTTTCATCCGTCTGTCTGTCAACGGGCTGTATCTCATGATCCGCAATAAGTAGAAAGTTAAAATTTTCACAGAATGTGTATTTCTGTTGCCGCAGTAACAAATAAAAATTATAATAAAAAGGGGACACCCCTAATAGAAACGTGTTTTTTTTTGACTTTTTTGCACGATTTTAATAAAGTATTTAAAAAGTACCTACATAGTATTAAATCTGTACGATGGTGCGGAACCCTTCATGCACTTGGTCGGTTTATTTAATAATTTTGAGCTTTTTTAATACATCAAAAAACAGCTATACCTATACTCATCATGAAATACAATTATATACGGATCAGTTTTGCTATATTTTTGAGATATGAATGTAGTATATCATATTGTTGATCTTTGGTACAAAGAAGTATTTAAACCAAAGTCCCGATTCACTACCGAAATAAAAATCAACATAAAAAATATTATATATTTTTATTTAAATATAACACAGATCAAAGAAATTGTTTAATGTTTAATGATCAAATCACTGGTTTTTAGAATGTGTCTTCATATGAAACCTTAAATGATGAATTCTTCTAAATGTTTTTCCACATGTTACACATAAAAATGGTTTAGATTCGTTATGAATGGCTGTATGTTCTTTCAGATTTTTGGGATCCGAAAATGATTTCTGACAAATGTTACAGATTAAAGGTTTTTCTCCTAAAATAAATACGTATATAAATATGTTCTATTTATAGATCTATTTCAAAATACTTAAAATTACGTCAAAGGTAGGTAGGGCGAACCTCTTGGTTATATATCTATGGGAGAACCCGAATAGAGAAGATACCATTCCGTCACACTTTGCACATCGACTTCACCGTTACAGATAGATTAGATTAGAAAAAAATTTATTTACAGGTTTAAGAAATAATTATATACATATCACAGCTAAATAAAATAAATCGGCACTACAGAGTCTACAAGACTTTTCATGCGGGCCCACTAGACCATGGTGTGAACATGTTCGCCTATTAAACTTATCTGCGATTTAAAATTGGGAAATATAACAGCTCTCACTCCTTACCGATGCGGTATCATTGAGGGATTATCAATGAACTGGAGTGGGGTACAAAGCCAATGTCCATATTGTATCAATAGAACAAGATGTGACTCTATGGGCGCAGCCATTTTTATTTCTCATCTCACTCGGGAGTATTTATACTAACCATTTTCTGTTTCACTTTGTTATTGTTCAATCCACAAGCTGGTAGATCATGCAATAACAAAGTGAAATAGGAAATGGTTGATATAAATACTCCCGAGTGAGATGAAAAATAACCTGTCTTCGCCCATAGAGTCGCACCTCAAGCCTATTGACAAGCATTCTACCCACTTCAGTTCATTGGGGATTATGATGGGTTTTGGATCGGGAATGGGAAAGTGTTTATGTCTTTGTGGAGTTTTAGTTATGGCTTAGTCCCCTGAAAAAGCTAGAAAAACAGGGTTGTCTTTGTGTGTACGTTGGTCATGTAGTCTTTGTTTAATACTACAGCTCACTCGCAGGATGAACGATGGATCCCCGCCAGTGTATCAACCGCGAATGTAAAGAGTTCGCGCTCGGTGCTCTAGTAGCTGATCCACCGCGGAGTCCGCTGTCCGACTAGATGGTGTAGATACCTAGCCGAAGTGACATGTTATTTAGTTTGTTTGTCGCTGTTATGAGGGATGTTATCGTCTTTGTCTGTAAATGTAGAGTCTTGAATGTATACAACCGTGCCACAGTTTATTGCTAAAGAATCAGTTAGCTCACTTGGACCAGTTGAATGTTCCAAAATAATATCCACTCCAGGGATACAAATTCAGGATGCGCAGATGACTGCTGTTTGAATTATAGGCGGTTGTCATATATTTGATTGGTTATGATTTGATTCTGTATGCACCAGGGATACAAATCCGAGTTGCGCAGTGTATAAACTGGAACATTGAGATCAAAAGTGCCGACGCAGAGTGAGCGAACTGATTCTTTAGCTATAAACTGTGACCGTGCTTCTTTCGCACGTTGTCCCCCCGATATATATATCGATATCATCTTTTACATAATCGGGAACACACCGCAGGTAGAAATTTTCGGCTGTCTTGAGTATGAAGTCTTTGATTAAAGGGGTGTCTGTCTGGGAGTGCATGTCTGCTATTCGTGCATAACGGTCGTAGCCTAGCGCTAGCATTAGACATCTGTTTTGGGTGATTTTCAATTTGTTATAATGGCTATTTGCCATTTAGCAGAAAACCGAACAGCCATATGTCAAGATGGGTCTAAGGATGGTTGTAAACATTAATAGCTTATTTGAAAGCGTGACTCTGCTCCTTTTGTTCAATAATGGATATAGCATTTTTATTTCCATGTGGTTTTTATTCACTCAGTCAGTAGGTCAAATGTTGACCCCCTATCCAGCTGAAAACGCAGGTATTTCAATTTTTTGTCTGTGGTGATTTGCTGATTATCTATTGAAAGCGGTGTTAAAATGGCCTGTGTCCTGCGATTAGTATTCAACAAACTTTCAGTTTTGGCTGCATTAATTTTCATTTTATTTTCAGCTAAATAGGGGATTAATGTCTCGTTTATATGGCTATCCAGTTCTCTTACTGCTGTTTCCGCGGATCTATCGCTCTTGAATAGACAGATGTCGTCGGCGTACAGTGCCGTTTGTACCCCATTATCACCCATTGGCAAGTCATGGGTCATAATGGTATAGAAGTGGGACGACAGTAATGAGCCCTGGGGTACTCCCTATAAGGTCCTGTCGTTGTGTTGGTAATCTTTACATTAAATAGTCTGTCTATAATGTATGACTGAATTATTTTGACAATGTGAACAAGAAAATCATTTTGTGAATTAACCCGCAGGTCCACACGGTTTCAAAAGCCTTTTCGCTGTCAAGCGCCACGAGCACCATTTGTAGGTCATTATTACATGCCTCTTTAGCGCGAATCTAATGACCTGGGCCACGGTGCTGTCCGCTTCTGAAACCGTACTGTTCCTGCGGGATAAGTCGTAATTGTTCTTCTGTTTAATATAATTGTCTACTATTTTATTTAACAGCAAGATGGGTCGGTAGCTGTCAATTCTATTGGGATTTTTTCCCGCTATCAAAATTGGTATGATATTTGCAATCTTCATGCTACTGGGGTAATGTTGTAGCCTGAATATTGCGTTTATTACATAATAGAGTTGCACAGTCCCCTTTTTAGGAATTTTGTTGAGTAAAACGTTACTATATCATCGGGCCCCGGTGCTTTTCTATTTTTGAAACGTTTAATAGTGTCCCCTACCTCTTTAGGAGTGGTCATAAAGGAGTGGGGTACGTGGATTGGGTCAGACTCTCCCAGGTCTCTGATAATGCCTTCGATTACGTTTTGATGCTCATTGTTAACTGAATTGTTGCGAAAATTCGATTGAAAGTGCTCACCGAAGGCTTGAGCTTTCTCGTTGTCTGTAGTGTGTGTTTCTTGTACTTGTATCAATGTGGGAAGTAGCGAATAGGTTTTTTTTATACCTCTTCACTACTTTCTACAGCTAATTGCCCTTTGGGTTAATTTCGGACAGGATTTTTTGCCAATTATTGTTTCGATATTCATTTATGGCTGAATTGATGTGTTTTGCGATATCCATGAGCATAACCCTGTCCTCAGTTCTCCTGTAAAGCTGCCACCTTTTTCGTATTTGATTTTTGTTGGCTATTAGTTCTAAGATTTCGGATGGCAATGGCAGCTTATCGTTATGTTGTGTCGTTGTCTTTAGTGTTGTCGAGTCGTTTCTAGCTTTTTGTAAGACATTTATGAATTCTCTAGTGGTTTGTTCAAGTTGTTCGGTGCTTGTTATATTATTGTTTAGTGTTAAAGTTCCGTTGATTTTTTGTCTGTATGCGTTCCTGTCTGTCGTTTTGTAGTCGTTGTTTTTGTTGTCTATTTATTTTTTGTTTAGTCCTTATTTTAGAGCACACTGGATCATGATCTGAATTCATGGTACTGATAGTCCTTATGTTTTGAACAGTTACAGATAGACTTCAAATCAGTTGCGTGGCTTTATTAATACAAGCCAATTCACCTGCACGGCGCTACTGACACTGTTCAAGAACGATTTACCAAAGCGTCCAATAACAGCGAACCATTGCGAATCGTGACGTAATAGTATCTTCTCTATTTGGGTTTGCCCTAAAATAAAACATGATTCTCACATAAAGCCTTGCACAAAAATCTCGTCAGGTTGTGCTCTGGTGTTCAATGTTTTTTTTTTTTTTTTCATATTTTTACTTACCTGTATGTTTTCTAATGTGAATATTTCGATAATAAGACGAAGAGAATAACTTTGGACAATAGCTACATTGATATTGTTTAATATCCAAATGAGTTTTTACATGTTTGTTCAATATGGTCGACTGTGAGAAAGATTTTTGGCAATATTTGCATGAATATGGTCTTTCTCCAGTATGTATCCTAGCATGTGATGACAATTTACTGTTGGATATGAACCTAAAATATACATTTGTCCTAATACAGTCCTTATTCAGTACTTATACACTTGATTATAAAGAAACAAATACATTTTTAAATAACGTAAATACCGGGTGACTGTAAATGATTGTGATGTTTTTAAAAGGTTTCCACAACAAGGCACACATTTGTAGCATGCTCCAGACTTAAGGGTTAAAGAATCTAAATATTTTTATATGGTTAAGCTTGAGGGGGAAAATCAATTTTTTACACGGACCAGCTTAAGGAGTAAATCGGCCAACTATTATTACATGGACAGGCTTAAAAGAAAAGGGGCTAAATATGTTTACTCGGGCAAGCGTATGGAATAAAGAGACCAAATATTTTGAATGTGCAAGCTGGAGAGGCAAAGGGGCCAAACATTTTTACATGAGACGTTTTAGAGGGAGCAATTTTAAACATGGACAGGCTTAAGGGGCAACGAGCCCAAATATTTCTATACGGGCAGGTTTAAGGAACAAAGAGATCAAATATTTTTACATGGGCATACTTAAGGGATCCAAATATTTTTACATGAACAGGCTAAAGCAGTGTGAAGATCCTCTATTTGATTTAGAATAAGTAATGTCAATACTTTACAAACCTGAACATTCAATGTCTTAATACTTATCACAGTCTTTAATCTCATGTTCAAAATAAAATCGTTTCTCGTTTCCTGAATATCACGAGTTTGCCTTTGGGGGTGTCAGTCTCGATAAGGTGGGAATCAAGAATAGTTAATTTTTTTAAAACTAATGTTTATTTTCTTTATTTAGTTATTTTATTGTTTACTTTTTTTCAAAAATAGTCATTTATTTAGCTCAATATAGTTACTATTTTTTTTTCCCAAAATATTCATGTATACATTTAAAAAAAGCTACTGTTTCTGTTATTCTTCCAGTAACCTGTTGTTTACAAAATTTTCACCTGGTAATACTAGAGTGCCGTAGCTGCATTTATGAGCGGGAAACGACTGTGAACGTGCACAATGTGCGTATAGAGACAGCGTTCTGGTTCACGACGTTCAAGGCCATTCACGGAGAGAATTCTCGGCGTGTAAAGCGTGCATCAGCCAAGTTTAGTACATTTCACATTTTTTTTTAGTTTACTATACTACACCTATGATTACGTCAAGCAATAAATTGTCATCAGTATGACCATGGTATGACTATGAAGACTAGAGATATGAAGACTAGAGGTATGAAGACTAGAGATATGAAGACTAGAGATATATGAAGACTAGAGATATGAAGACTAGAGATATGAAGACTAGAGATATGAAGACTAGATATATGAAGACTAGAGATATGAAGGCTAGAGATATGAAGACCAGAGAGAAGGAGGCGAATCGGCAATGATCAAATTTCAAATTTTCGTCCTTTTTATAAAGTACGTCAACTTGTCTGTAGTTGGCAGGTCGAACGTCAGGGCCGTCAATTTTCAATCTAAGTCAATGTAAAATAGTTTTTTAATTGGCCACAAGAACCAAAATAATGTAAAAAAGTACCTGGCTACAAGTAACGTGAGTGACAAATAACATCAAAGCAAGATTTACTTCGTTCCAAGTTCTGGATTATGAATCGGAAACTAAAGAAAACACAACGAATATGTTGCCACTGTTCTAAACGTTTAGAACCATTTACAATGACAAAATTTAGGTTCAACAAAAAAATAACTTTTCCTCTAACAATAAAAATTAGGAAAAAACCCAATTTTCTTTTCTAGTAAAATAAATTTAATGTGTAGTTATCGTTGTTTGTAAGTAAGGATTTGTAAAAATCTGTAAAGAATAAACTACACTCCGTAAGATACTATGACTAGTTTACAATAAATATTATATTTAGAAATAAATACATTATTTTACTTACACTAGAAGCTTTAAAAAGACGAATTGATTTCATCTTGTGTTTTCTTTAGTTTTACATCTGATTTATGTCCCGTTTTATAGCCTGAAACGTTTCAACGTAAAGATCAACAACACAACGACAGGACCATACATCGCGCAGGCGGGAGTGCCCCAGGGCTCAGTACTTTCGCCGCATTTGTACACCATTATGACCCATGACATGGCAATGGGTAATAATGGGGTACGAACGGCACAGTACGCCGACGATATTTGTCTGTACAAAAGCAACCATTCAGCAGAAAGTGCCCTCAGGACACTGGACATCCATATAAACAGGAAGTTAGTCCCCTATTTAATTAAAAACAAAATTAAAATCAACCCCCAAAAATCCGAGAGCATGCTCATCACTAAGCGAAGGTCAAGGGGAGTTCATATACCGCTCAATATTCAGGGACAACAGGTAGACACTAGGGATAGCATGAAGTATCTCGGTTTTCAATTAGATAGGGGACTGACATTCGATCGGCACATCAAAGACAGGGTGGCTAAAAGTCATATAGCGATAAAAACTCTTTATCCTCTATTAAACAGGAGGAGCAAAGTCACCCTGGATAATAAACTTTTAATTTTCAAATCCATCTTAAGACCGATATTAACATATGGATGTCCGGTCTACTGCTCGATGGCCAATTGTCACTATAACAAACTGCAAATTGCACAGAACAGATGTCTTCGGCTAGCACTGGGCTACGACCGCTATGCAAGAATTGAAGACATGCACGTACAAACAGAGACTCCACGAATCAAGGACTATGTACTAAAAACAGCCGAGAATTTCTACATGCGGTGTCTCCCCGATAATGTGAAAGATGCCATCTTTAGCATCTATCGCGGGGACGGCGTACGTAGAAAACACAGCTGTTTACACGCGAAACTGGACATATACAGACACAGAAACATACAATAATAATAACAACAAAATACAATAACATTCCTCCTTAACGATCCCAGACAAACTAAACAACTAAACAACAGCTCAGTCAGCTCACACCGACTAGATACTCGCTCAAACTAGTCGGACGGTGGACTGAACGGTAGACTGGCCATCGAAGCAACAAGCGCGAAATCCGCGATTGTTGCCTCGATGGACAGTGTATCGAGCACTCTGCCTGTGAGTTGTATTACTGAACAATAGACTAAACAAACAACTATACACACAAGGACAACCCTGTTTTTTTTAGCTTTTTCAGGGGACAAAAACCATAACTCAAACGCGACATATCCTTTTACAAACTCCCATTACCGATTCCAAAACAATCCTAATCCCTCAATAATATCGCATGGTAAGGAGTGAGGGCTGCAATATTTGATCATTTTTTTATCAGAATATCGGTAGATATAGGTGGACAAGTCCGGTCGGACTCTAGACCAGCACGAAAGTAGAAGATCCCGGTAGTGTTGATTATACTATTTCATATTCTGAATTTGTAGATATTTTAACTATGTAAATAAAATCCTTGTTACTGTTACTGCTTTGATATTTTTGTCACTCATGTTACTTATACTCAGGTACTTTTTTTCACAATATTTTGATTCTTTTCACCAATTTAAAAAAAAAACACTATTTCATATTGACTTACATAGAAAATTAACGGCACTGACATTCGACCTGCCAACTACAGTCAATTTGGCGAACTTCATAAAAAGGATGAAAATTTGAAATTTGACCATTGCCGAATTCGCCTCTATAGTCTTCATAGTTGCCACCCCATTTAATAACAATCACAATCATAATATGGTCCTCCAGCATAAATATGTATATTTATATGTAAGTACCTCTTATGGCAAATATTACAAGAGTAGGGTCTCTCTCCACTATGCCTTCTGAGATGGACCGTTAGAGATGAAGTCTGCTTAAAAGATTTTCCACAAATAGAACAAAGATTTAATTTGTCATCGGGTTTTTGTTCAATCTTCTTTAAATTTTCATTTTCTTTGTGTATTCGTAAATGCAAAGATAAAGTTCCAGATTGTGTAAAATTGCTATTACAATATGAACAGGAATATGGTTTCAGGCCAGTGTGTGTAGTCATGTGACGTTTTACACTGGAATGTCTAAAATTAAAAAAACTATCAATTAATATCATGGTATAAAGATGTGATAAAGATAAATACTATTTATAACTTAGTATCACTGGAGGAATGTAGACTTGATGCAGATTCATTGTTTGTTTATAAATTGATTAATGGTTATATCTAGTGACCTGATCTATTGTCATAATTAGCTATCTATGTTTTAATGCTGGGCCAAACAGAAATAGACTATATTTTATATGTAATAGGGTGACCACATTTCGTTTACCCAATGCTGGATCTTTTTTTAGCTCCTCCACCCAAAGATAAACACAAAAACAGAAAAAGTAATGTAGAGCATACTAGATGAGGATCTTTTTTTTTCTTTTAGCTTCTCAACGCAAAAACAGAGAAGATGTCATGTAGATGATCTTTTTTTCTTAGTTCCCTAAGTCTTATGTGTTACGTTTCAGTAAATTATGTATCATATATTACATTTGCTAGACAATAATGGCGTTTTGCTGGACAAATGCGGCGTTTTGCTGTACAAGATCAAATGTTGGACACACTTTGAAAATGCTGTACAATACTGTTACCTTCTATTTGAATTCTACGATGTAAATTATATCTAATAGGCGATTTAGCTCAAATTGCTGGTACTGCGTGGATTCAAAACTTCAGGACAAATAAAATCAGAGTAGCTTGACCGGTTCGCGAGCCAAATCTACTTTACGATAAAATGAAAGATACCTACTATAATAGGTACTATAACGACACAAGAATGTTGAGCGCCACCAATTTTTTGAGTAAAAACTATTTTACATGCCCTGTTTCACTGAGTCGGTCTCTGGTACTTTAAGTTAACTGTTAAGAGTTCAGGCAAATAAAAGAAATTGATAAAATTTAATACATTTAATGAAAAAAATGCAATGTTACACAATGAATTACTGATTAATAACTTGGATGACTGAATGAACTTGAATATTAATAAAAATGGTTTTCTTTGGTTCGGCCATATGTGGCATTACACAGCGGTACTTCCCTGTTAAATCGTCTCCTAGGTAGATGAAGTCTATCCGATACTCAATGAGGCTACTTCGACATTACTTCGAGCTACGTGAAACTACGTGGAAACTTGGAAGCTACGTAGAAACTACTTCGGAGCTTCGTCAAAATTACTTGGAAGCTTCGATCTTGGAGCTATGTTATTTGGAGCTTGGAGTTAGGAGAAGCTGCATTACTTAGAGCTTGTTTGGAGAAGGTACATAACCTGAAGCTTGGAAGCTACGTACCTCGGAGCTTGTTTGGAGAAGCTACATAACCTGGAGCTTGGAAGCTATGTACCTCGGAGCTTGGAACTTGGACCTGGAGCCAATACATGTTTAGAAATAAAAAGAACCTCAGTAACAGGAATAGTACATCTACAGACCAGTTTGGAAATCTAACGGACTTATGCATAAATAGGACAAATATTAAAATTACATCATCTGAACAGAATATAAAATATTGATAGGGTAAAAATAAGTTATAACAATAAGTTTTACGTCATCTGAACAAAATATAAAATATTTATAAGGCCAAAATAAGTTAAGAGTCATAGATTTCCGTTTAAACTGTATTTCCCGACTGACTTGTAATTCAATTATTTAGTTGCCTTCCCGCGTATATATCAAAGGTAGCTTAAAAATATTAGGTAGGGTAGCTATAATCTATATAAAATAAAACAATAATAACCGGCATGGTGGTAATAAAAAAAAGCAAATGGCCGACCTATCGGCTTTCCAACTAAATCCAGCAAAGCGTTAAAATATTAGTTGAAAAAAAAAAACATTACCTGACAATTATCCCAACGGTAACACATAAACACATACGAAAGACACACGATAATTATCTAAATCTACTCATAATATCTGCAAACTAGTAGATTTGTCGACACAACACTAGCACATTGAAGTTTGAGTTCGCGATAAATAAAAAGGACTCTTAAAGCAACGGCAGCCGGTTTTATCTCAGCATGATTGCTGGGCACGTGCGCAAACCGTACTTTGCAATCCAGAGCGAGACGTCTTCGTTTAATTTTAGTCATTTACGAGGGGTTATGGAGAAGTTGTTAAAAATAAATTTGAAATTAATTTAAAATTAATTTCACGTAACAATACAATGAAATGCTGTACGTAAAGTCACCCTAATACATAAACACCAATAATTGTGCGTTAGATATATTCTACAAATATATTAGTTCATTTAAAAACTCCTAAAATCGTTGTAAATAACAGGAACATTAATTTTTTTGGTTTTAAAATTTTTATAAAAATATATTTCTATATATTTTATCTTCCTAAATTGTTTTTTTATAATTTTAAACTTGAATACATTTTTCATTATTTATCTAGGATTGTCAGTTTTGGCTATAAACATTCCTACTAAATAGAAATATATATACAGGGAGTACTAACGAAAACCTGACCCACCCCGCCCCCCTAAAACTTTCTTGGAAAGGGAACGAATTGTCATAAAATTCAAACACAAAAATCCAATCCCCTGAAGTCCGGCAGCAACCCCCTATTTTTTTAAATAGCAAATATGGTCACGTAACACATCACTGAAAACATGAGAATTCAGAAATATAACTATTAACTCAGTTACTTTTGATTTTAGCGCCCTCTAGCGGGGACAAAAAACGGTTACGTATTGCAAAGTATGACACTTCTTTTGAAAACTAATTTAATACGCAACATAACAAAATGTAATTGAATGAAATCTGAACTTAAATAATTGAAAAATCTTACATAGCTCTAACGTTAATAAATTCAAATTTTAATCACAATCAACCAAAATGTTCCACACTTTAGGTGACAGTTTTTTATCCCAGTAGAAAAGGCGCTAAAGTCAAAAGTACCACAATTATAATAGTCGAGTTGCTGAATATTCTCCATAAAATTATCTTTTCAATATGTTACTTGATCATACCTGCTACTTAAAAAAATAAGAGGTTGCTGCCGGCCTCCAGGGGGTCGATTCTCGACTCGTAGGAATATTTTCCTATAGGAATTTTTGACATTTTTACATACATCGAAAATTTATGACATATTCCTACATATAGGAAAGTGTCACAAATTCCTATAGGAAAAGGTTCCTACAAGTCGAGAATTGACCCCCAGAGGGTTAAATTTCTGGATATAAATGTTATATTTTTATGTGACAATTCGTTCCGTTGTCAATAAATGTTTTTTAATTTTTGAAAAACTTATGAGTTTCTGGGTTCAAGTTATCGTTGGTGCACCCTGTATATAAATTTGTGTTAATTTAATTTATTTTTTTAAATACTAATAAATTATTAAATAAATTTGTTTTCCTAAATAAGATTTCCTTTAAAAATAATATATCTATACTAATAAATATACATAGCCATATTTGACAAGGAGCAGAATGCGAGACAGAATGTTTTTACTAATATATTTGACCATAGAGAGATGGTAATTCCTTGTCCTCTCCTTTAATAGTTTTATTGGTGATAGTAATCTATATTAGAGACCTCTAGCAATTATTAAATACTTAGTATATTACAAATTTCCTCCCAAACAGAAAACAAAGATAATGCATATTGATGGCTTAGCACACACATGTGTTAAGTAACATTTTGCTAATATTTCACAATTTAAGTTTAAAGGGTTGAAGCCATAGCTCTCCGTTATTTCACAGGAGATGTATCAAGACTTCTTCGTTGCTTTTGATCATATAATAAAGCAAAATAGCAATGTTTTACACGTTACTTAATTAGCAGTTAAAGTACAAATTTAATAATTATAGCACTTAACACATTTGGAAATGAATCCTGTGCAGTTATCTCATTTGTGTAACGATTTGTAATACACCTTTCCCCTTATTCGATCATTTCGCATTACTCATGCGCGAAAAAGTGCGGGTCTTTTGAATCTAGTAATTTTTGAAGCAACTTATTTTCTCTCTCTCTCTTATCCTCCCCTATAGGGAATTATTGTTGTGTTGGCTACAACGGTTGTCCTCTCCATGGTTGTCCCTGTCTGTCATCGTTCCAATAACAATAACAGTGTTAGTGTATATTTTTGTTTAGTTTCATAGGAGTTTATAGAAAATATTTTTTGATTTTATAATCCCAAGACAATGCGTTGTTGTGTACCCACTTGTCCAAATTCTGGACCAAACAGAAAAACCGAACGTTTTTTTGCCATTCCAAGCAAAAATAATATAAAACATCACTGGTTAGCAGCAATAAAAATTAATCCTGACTTAATAACGGAGAATATCAAGGTAAGAATAATAAAAACTTACTAGTTGTAGTATCATATTAAATTTTGATTATAGTAGACTTACATAGATTTATGTTATAGGTATGTTCCTTGCACTTTAGAAAAGAGGATTGTTTTAATTTTTCGACAAAAGTGAAATTGAAGCCTGGAGTTATCCCCACTTTAAATTTAAATAATGTAGAAACAACAGAAAATATTCATATTGAAGATAATCCAATACAAATAAGAAAACGAAAAACTATCTTCAGTAGAAAACAAGCTAAAATAATTTCAACCTTTTGCATTGAAAAGTTCAGACAAAATGACAAAAAAATTTCATATTATACTGGATTTCCCAGTTGGAAGATATTTATTATAGCTTATAACTTTGTATTTAAATCAGAAAAGGGACCTGTTGGTGTCGTTCAACAGAGACAGGCTAAGGGAAACTTAAGGAAACATCATAAATTAACTCCTTTAAATGAATTTTTTCTAACTTTGATGAAAATAAGAAGAGGATTTGACTATGAAACATTAGCTGATATGTTCCAATTGTCAAAATCTGCAGTAGGGCGGATTTTTCTAGCATGGATAAATTTATTATATGAAAAATTGGCTGGTTTAAACATATTTCCCCATCGTGATGTGCTTTTAGATAAAGTCTCAGATGTATTTAAAAGGAAATATCCAAATGTAATAGGTAGCATAGATTGCACTGAATTTTTATTACAAACACCTTCTTCACTGGTACGACAATCCCAGTGTTATTCACAATATAAAGGATCAACAACTTTAAAAGCATTAATTATGATAAGTCCAAGTGGTGCAGTAATATTTGTATCTTCTCTTTATACAGGTTATAAGTTATTTTCATATCACTGGGGTTGAAATTTAATGAAATTTTTTTCAGGTTCCATATCCGATAAAAAAATCGTAGAAGAAAGTGGGTTTATCAATCTTTTAAAGAAAAAGGTAGAAATTGGAGAACTAAAAAGAGGTGATTTAATATTAGCAGACAAAGGATTTGATATTAAAACCATCCTAGAAGATGTGGGCATATCCCTTAATATACCAACTTTTCGTATATCTGGTATTCAGTTTCAGCCTAAAGAAATTGAATATATTAGACATATTGCTAGGGAAAGAATACATGTCGAAAGAGCAATCCGGAGGTTGAAATGTTTTAAAATTTTATCCAATAGAATTCCAATTTGTTTACTGGGTTCTATAAACCAAATTTTTACAGTCTGTTCTTTATTAACAAATTTTTTATATGAATTAAAGAAATAAATAAAGTTTTAATTTAATTCATGTTTATTTGCAATATACATATTATTTAAATTTTAGTTAATAAGAGTGAATATAAATTGTAGAAATATTAAAATGTTACTATTTAAGGACAAATTAGGACTACTATGTAGATAGGTGTCACACCAGCACACTTAAAAAATCAATATTTGTTGAAGGTCTAAAAAAGTATAGTTACCTTTTATTGTTAAAACATCACCTAATATTAGAGTCTTCAAAAAAAGATTAAGAACTATTTTCAAGTGTAAATTTTGTTTTCTATATTTACTTACATTAAGCATTTTTTGTAAATACCTTTCTTATTGTATGCTAAATAAAGAATTTATTTATTCATACAAATATTCACTGAGATAAAAAGAGTCAACACTTGAACATGGAAGGATGTGGATTTATTGTTAAAAAAACAAGCGTTTAAAAATTTAAATATATATTGTATAAGTCAGTTAATTTATCATACATATTAATACAAAATAATTCATTGAATTCAACCCGAATTATGTGGCATTCATTACTTTCTTTTAAATAAACACATAAATCGCACCACTTTAAACCTGTTATCAGCATACATCCCTGCACCTGATAAAAATAATTATGATTCTCTTTTAAACATAGTTTTTTATTCTCATCTTCCTTTAAGAAAAACGTTTTGGACTTTAAGGCTTCTTTTAAAGTATTATACTTTTTTGAATATGGACATTTTATTTCCAAAATGCCAAATTGTCCATTTTTGTCCTTAATAATGCCATCTGGACTAGCACCTAAATAGGGGGCATATGGATGAATAACCAAACCACAATCAAACACATCATGTTTAGTTATTGTTTTGTAAACATTTTTTCCATGTTCTTCATGTGTTTTGCCATGCTGTATTGCATTTACATTACTTAGGTCTCTGATTTCCCAAAGCTTGTTAAAATAATCTAAATCAATGGCCTTCTGTCTCTTGCATAAATTTCCAAAACAAGATGACGTAAAACGTTCACGTCTAAGCATGTGCCATTCATTGCAATTGCTCTGCAATTTGGTTCTTTCTTGTATTGAAGACGAATCTTCCATCGTAAATAAAAAAAAAGAATCCTTTCTTGGCAGTGGCTTGGATATTAAAATATTAATACACTCCATGTCCATGTTTGGCAAATTTATTGGAACAATATCATCCTCTATTGCATTTAATTTCTGCATACCTAATGTTGTCATGCTTTCATCTAAAAAAAAAAATAAAATTTTTAATAATGCAGGTTACAAGAAAAAAATATGTAAACATGAAATATTCTAGGAAGTAAAACTTCTTCAAATATAATTAATTTACATTATATACAAAATTAAAGTAATTAAGAATTTAATATGTTTTATAATGGTATAATAAAGCTTATCATTACAGGGATTATCTCAAGAATACTAGGAACAGGTAAAAAGGGTGAATGATTGATATCTGATTGGTCATTTAACAGATTGTCTAAATTTTTAAATCTATTTAGGTATTTCATGTGTCTCTAAATGGTTTAATTTAATGTCCTTGTTTTGTAAAATCTCACAATTTTCCTTATAAGAAATGTAGAATTTTTGTTTTTAATTAAACTGTTCTGAATGTAATTTATTTATTTATTTCCAATTTAATTTAATAATAAGATATAATTGGTGAATGACTGAAACAATCAAGAATATATAAAATATGTTATTTACCTCTGTTATCTAGATTAAGTATATAAGAAAATGGAATATTTTCATTGATTTTCTTGAGTTTGCTTTTTAATATCTTTATTTTCATTTCTCCAGAAACTTCCTTGCCAGCAAACGCTGTTTTTGGAGAAAATAAGTTTGGACAAACAGGTCTTTTCTTTCTATTTATGTTTGTGGGCTTCTGGAAAATTGTCTGCAAAACACTTTCTGGGGCAATCTTTGAACCTCTCGGCTTATTCCATTCTATAGGTTTCGAAGTACATGATAATGATTCAGGAATTTCACTATCTCCACGAAGTATTTTATCTTGTAAATAAAATCCCAAACCAATAACGTGATGACAAGACTGTGATAACCTAAAATTATAAACAATAATTAACTACAAATATGGGTTGGGGTCTTGATGCTAGGACAGTTCGGATCATTATCTCGACCCTAGCGGAACCCTTATCCAAATATGTATAATCAGCGATAATTGGGCATTAAAAAGGTAATAAGTACTTACCCAACTTCACAAGAGCAGTGACATTCTTTTAAGTTTAAAAAATCATTTTCCTTCCTAAATTCGAGGACGAGATTATGAGGCTTCTCATTTCTCTTCTGGCTATGAAAACATGTCGCTTTCACGGAAGGTTCAGATTCATTTATCCACACATCGTGAATAAAACCTTCAACAAAAAACTTGTAGCCCCTAGAATGCTGCTGTTGGGTGGAACCATGTTCCTCGAAAAACTTTTGAGCATCGCCAAAATTAAAATGTCTAATACACTGTAGATTTTTTTGCCACATCTCCATAATAAAATAATCAAAATCAAAAACAAACCATCACTATCAAAGACGAGAACACAATGACATTTGCCGACTGTCATCCGTGTCATCAGCATTTGACACTCGGGGTAGGAAACATAACAATAACAATTTTTGGTTACTTTAAGAGGGGGTAAGATTCGCGCATGAGTAATAAAGACCATCAAAAAGGAGATAGGTCTATTAATTTATCTTTTTAAACTGTTAAAAATTAGTCAAAATCAGCGTTAAAACATAAAAGTTTATTGACGGCATAGAAATTAAATATTTGTGATATTTTTTAAATATAAATAGAGAGAACATTATTTTTCGGCGTCATCATAATCTGACATGAAGTTGGTCATTATCTAATTGGTTGGTATCCCCGACAAAAAAAAAATGTGTATAATCCTCAGGGACAACTTTTAGTTTTAACAACTCTAAAATGTAATTTTTTTGCTTCTGAGCTCATGGAGATTCGAAGTGTACAAGCATTTTAAGTTGCAGGATGGAAATTCCAAAAGAGTTAATAGTGGGGATCTTCTAGTGCTGTAAACTTTTTGTGTGTCTATTTCAATGCAAAAATAATTAGACAGATCATGCTTGTATTTAATATTCATAGGCTTGCTTTTTGGGACTTAATTTCATTTAATATGCAGCCACTTAACGTTGTCTTCCTGTCACTGCACACAAATCACAAATGTTTCAAGTGCACACTTAACACCAATGTTCTTCATAATATAAAATACTAAATGTGCCAAGCGCAGTTGACACGTTTGTGATTCTATAGATACATAAGTATTTATCACATTTGTACAGCAAAAAACTACGAATTTAACAGTGAATGCACCTGCCACATTTGTCCAAAATAAAGATAAAAATAATGTGTACATATGTATTCATGCACTTAACACAATTTTTCTCAAAATTGCATTTAACACGTGTGTGCTAAGCCATCGATATTAAGAACACACCAAACTATTTATCATTTAATAACCTCTTATACTTAATAAGTTAGCAGTAGTGAGGCCTTATTAAGAAATTACACTATGTACAAACCTAGTAAATTTTTTTCCACAAATTGTACAAAGAAACTTTGCAATTGTAGTGACTGAATGTTCCTTTTCATGATTTTTATAATCTAGTTTGTTAAGGAACGTTTTTCCACATGTTTCGCATGAAAAGTCTAAACTATTTGGTTCATCTACATCACTGTTACTTAAAGGTTCTGTATTACAAAAACTATCGTTTCCAGCATCACTAATATTGTTCTTATTAGTATCATCTACATTTAAATTGTCATTCGGTTCTACAAAGCCTGTATCTTTTTGGATAAGTTTGTTTTCTACAGCAAAAGAAATCTTAGATCCCTCTAGAGCTTTCTTAAATTGTTCTAGTGATTTGTAACATTTTTGTTTGAATAAATAAAAACTTTTTAAATGGTCACAACAGATTTTGCAGATATTCTGGGGATAACGGTCGATTCTTGATATCTAAAAATACGATATAAGAATAATTTATTTAAAAACAAGGGAATATTTACTTGAATAGAAGTACATTCTAGTAATAACAGCTCTAATGATCTTTTGATTTCATTAACATCAATATGATCGAATAAAGACGTTAAATTAGTATTTAGCTCTAAACAAATCCGACAAATAGTATTTTTGTTCGAAACCAAATTTGCAATTTCCATATTTTTTAAATACCGGCCCTGACCACTCATAAAATGTATAAATAAACATTTGGGGACCTTGACAATGTCAAATCTGTATTAAGTAAGTCGTCCTTGAACGAAAATCGAAGTTCGGTTATATCGCGTGAATTTAGAGATGGTAGTAACAAATCCGTAAATGTACATAACAGTTACAGATTTGCTAATATTCATCTCTAAATTCCAGTTTAACACCAGAACCACCTAGAACTTTAGAGACGTTGTAACCGAACTTTGATTTTAGTTCAAGGACGACTTACCCAAGTCCGACTCACGTATGTTCTGTTTATAAATACGGGCCCAACTCAGGCCCGTACTAAAATCGAAGTTCGGTTACAACGTCTCTAAAGTTCTAGGTGGTGCTGGTGTTTGATTGGAATTTAGAGATGGATATTAGCAAATATGAAACTGTTATGTACATTTACGGATTTGTTACTACCCATCTCTAAATTCACGCGGTATAACCGAACTTCAATTTTCGTTCAAGGACGACTTACCCAAGTCCGACTCAGCTGAGTTTTGTTTATAAATACGGGCCTCAGATAAGTTCTGTTTATTCAACTTTACCAAATTTTCAGCTGAAAGATAACATTTATGGAGGCGACTTATAATAAAAAGAAGACGAAGATTATTTATGAAAGCGTACTTATTAGACAAATATATCTGGCAAATATTTTTAGAACGCCACTGCCACTGCTAAATTTTTGAAATCCATTTTATTAACCTATAAAATAAACACACTTGTTTTAACAACTAGCAACAAAATGCAGGGATCTAGCGAGGGGCAATTGCAAATTAGACTAATAACAAAACAACAAATGTAAGTGACCAATAGTTTATTCCCGTAAAATATTTAACAAATTATAATTTCAGACATGCAGTCCCAGACGTGCCCCTTTCGGTCCCACAAGCCATAGATACGAAATCTTTAAACGAATTAGTAAATCAGTTGTTAAGAGAAAGTAATCCAGATCAATTAAAATCCGTAGAATTTGATTTTCTAGCTATTGGAGAACTTCTGAGGGTTCCTCTAATTGAACATTTACAAGAACGCAATGTATCAACAGAAACTACAGTAGAAGTAGAGTATATAGAAAGAACCCCGGCACCGGAACCTAAAGATTCTTTATTACATGACGATTGGGTTTGTGGAATAGAATCATCAGATAAATGGTATTTTTGTTTGTTTTAGTTAGAAATTTTTTAATAAATTATTTATTTTTAGGATTTTAACAGGGTGCTATGATAACTCTGTAAATATCTGGACGACACATGGAAAAATAGTAACATCTCTAAAAGAACACAAAAATATTGTAAAAGCAGTCTCTTGGATAGACAAAACAGATGCTGGCAAAGGTTTTATAAGTGTGTCGCATGACTTAACAGGAATTATTTGGACATATGAAGCTGGTAAGTTGTTTTGGGGTATGGTCTGATATTAACAGACTACTAACCACTAGTAACCAGGATTTTTTGACAGCATCCCCAAAAAACAAAATTATTTCTTAATATTTCTAGGGTCCGGAAAAATAACTAAATAATTAATACTGGGTGTCCCGAAATTAGACGGTCATATTTTAACAGCGTAATCTACATTCTAAAATAGTAAAAGTTCATATAATCATAGGTTTCGAAAACGTTTCTTTTCCGAGATACAGGGTGTTGAAGTCCTGATGACACACTTTTGTAAATATTTTCTAAACGTTTAAAGATAACTAAGTCAAATTTGGTACACATGCTTACCTTTTTTGCTCTATTTAATGGACTAAACCCAGTTTTTGATCATCTTCATAGGTGGGTAAATTAGGGAGGCTTAGGGTACAGTTTTTTTGTTGCCAGTTTTTAACACTTTTGACTAAAAAATTTGGAAAACCGATGTTTTCTTTACAATGAAGCTACTTTTGCTGCATCTCCCTAGGATGCAACATTTTCAAAAGAAAAGCATTTGAAAATTTCATGATAAGTTCATATTATCTTATTCGAAAGTGCAAACAATAATTAGTAGGCCTGTGGAATCATAAATTTTATTTTTTTTTTCAGCTTTAGAAAACCGGTGACTAAAAAAATGTATTTAGCTTTAATTGTTTTTTAAATGGTTATTTTATAAAGAAACTTTAAAGTGTGTCTCAGGACTTCACTTTTAACACCCTGTATCTCGGAAAAGAAACGTTTTCGGACCTATGTTTATATGTACTTTTACTCTTATTTTAGGATGTAGATTATGCTGTGAAAATATGACCGTCTAATTTCGGAACACCCTGTATATGGATTCATGGAACTATTTTTATAAAATTATATAAATAATTTATTTAGTCATAAAGTAATTAATTTGGTACAGATTATATAAATATGTCTAAAAGACATATGGAAAAATTTACATGTCTATAATGATTTTAAAAATTACACATTAAAATAAATTGACAATTTACACTAAATACTTGTAGTTTGTATACATAGGTTAAAGACGTTGGGTGTTCTGCAAGATTCTGCCCCCCTCCATTAGCAATTATTATTTTAGAGCTTTTATTCATTTATCCACCTAGTTTTTAGGGTTCGTTACCCGAATGGACATTATTACTAAGCCTCCACTGTCTATTCGTCTGTCAGCGGGCTGTATCTCATGATCTGTAATAGGTAGACACAAAGTATATTAACCGTTGAGTAGCGACAGCTGGAGAACCGAATTCTAGTGCGCCGACGCGAAATAGAGAGGCGGACGTCTTCTAAAGATGTAAACAACCCCTTTCACTTTAGTCCGGCAGCTGATATAGGATTTCGTTGTTGTGGATTTATTAGTGCTCTTTTATTATGTTTTTGTTAAGATTTTTTGAGGTTTTGTGGGTTTTTCATTATGCCAGGAAATGCATGTGCTATAAGTGATATATATTTTTATATTTACTACATAAGTTAAATACTCATAAATATAAAACTGCCTAATGACCAAACCTTTAATATAAATGTAAACTACAAAAGAGTTTTACTTCAAATTACGTCGAGCAATGTAAACATCACATTCAAGACCAGTTCATAATTCGAGCAGTGTTTTACTGTGTCGTTCCGTCAAAACGTCAAAAGAGAGAGAAAGAAAATTTGCACCACCCAAGATCAAAGGCACCGACGCTACTCAACGGTTAATATACTTTGGTAGACAGTTGAAATTTTCACAGGATGTGTATTTCTGTTGCTGCTATAACAAATAAAAATTAATTAAAAATTAAAAGGGGCTCCCCTACTAGAAAGGTGTTTTTTGCTCTATCTTAAAGTATTTAAAAAGTACCTGTTAAGTCTTCACTTATTTAGTATATGTAAGTTTAAATTGAAAATTATCATCCAGTATGAAACGTAATATTTCACATATATATTATTCTCATTACTTATACTTCGCCAAGACGGTATTGCCCTGATTGGTAAAAGACCACTTCCGCGTGGCGAAGAACGATTCTTAAATTCAACCGGGCGAAATCAGTATCGCCGCAAATTTCATAGAATACAGTCGTGTATTCAAGCTTTATGATAATTCGATACAAACCCTCAAATTACATTTCCGAACATTTAAATACCAGCCCTAATACAGTCCACGGCCCCTGCAGCTTAGGGTGGACGCGCCAAGAAGAGAAGTCTGCGTCAGGAAGCCAAGGAAAGGTAGGACCTGATTGGCGAAGCTTTAAATTTTCTTACGCATGTGATATACCATTAGCTTAACCATAACCTATTCATTGGTCTTCGATCTGGAATTCTACTGGATGAATAATTATAATTTGATATTTTGGGAAAATTATTACTGATAGATCTTGGCATTTAATAATTTTTATTTAACACAAAATTATTCTCTTCTCTCGAAGAAATTTATTTAATTAATTCGAAATAAAAGTTTTGTGTTCTCTATTCTTTTCTATTCAAATTGATTTTTTGCTCGTACAGGTGATATAGTGGATTTAACAGTTGCTCAGGTCGAATTTGGTTCACTTTATTCACTATCTCACTCTCATATTTATAAAAAATTTAAAGGTAAAATTTTCCTTTAAAAAATTCAGTTGATTTGACTAGTTTATTTAATTATTTGTGTGTTTCGGGAATTGTACTTATTTACCTCTCTCTCATCTCATTATTAATAAAATACAGATTGTCTCATAAAGTGATAGTTTTCACCTTGTTTTCACTTATATTTCTCTTTACTCATGATTTACATTTAACAAAGTACACATAAAATAACGTTAGATAAATCATTATTAAATTATATTAAGTATTCATATTTGTTACAATATAAATATAAATGGACGAGAAAAGTAAGAGAAAACAGAACGAAGCGTTAAGGCCAATCAATCGAATGTTAGATATTTACACAATGTCACAAAAGGCGCTCTCAGATGCTACTTATTTTAGTGCATTCAAAATGCGATATACAAAATTGGCATACTTGGCAAAACAATATTTTGCAATCAGTCGCACTCGATGATGCTGAAGACCCTAAGTCAGGTGACACACTAGAGAAATTGATTGCGTGAAACTTGTTCGTGAAACATGTTTACATGAAACTAGTTTATCGTTTAGTGCACACTGTAGAAACTATTTTCAAATTTAATATTACTAAAATATTAAAAATAACTAGTTGCAAATATGCCTTTGGATGAAGCAGATGTAGTTTTATTATGGTGGGCGAACCGCAGACTAATAATTAGAATATTAAACATATTATAAAAAATGTAAAACTTATTTTATTACCTGATTCATTCATTTCCTGCGCTACTTTTTCCCATGCCGTAGCCACAGAGTCCCTTTTGCTATATTCCGGTAACTGATAATTATATAAACAAGGGTGTTGTTCGAGAATTTTAACAAGCTTAATATCAAAATCGGTTTTTTCTTTTGGCATTTTGATTAGCTACTAGTAATAAAATCCGAAGAAAAATAATAAATTTTATCACTATACCGTCCTCATCGCACGGTAAATACTATGCAAATAAAAGAATTTTAAGAAACAGCACGTTGCATTTCGCGAAACTTGTTGACGAAACAATTTCTGGTCTCCTGTTTCCGAAACGCCAGTGTGCATCGTTTCATATAAGTACATGGGTTATTCGATATTGAAACGAGTTGCACGTTTCTTGAAACGAGCTTCACGAAATTCGCTTCTCCAGTGTGTCATCCGCTAATGTACAGCGGGATATCGGTTCAGTAGATAGTAAATATTTTGCAATAAAAGAGGTTTACTACGATTTATTCGAAACGACGGCTCAGTCTACTCAACCTCCAGTGCAAAAGAATCAAACGAATATTAAACTCCCTAAATTAAATGTACCAGTATTTTCAGGTGACTTTAAAATGTGGCCTACCTTCATAGATCTTTTTAAATCGCTAATACATAGTAAAGTTGAAAAATTTAAATATTTACAATCATCTCTGGTGGGTGAGGCTTTAACTCTAGTAAAAAATATAAAGGTTACAGAAACAAATTATGATATTACTTTTGATAAACTAGTAAAAACTTTTCAAAATGAACGAGCTCTTGCAACATTCTATTGGGAAGAAATTCATAATTTCCCCAAACTTAACCTGTAGATCAATGGAATTTTTTAGTATTTCATACTTTGAGTAAAAAATTAGACTCTGAGACACTACATCGTTTTGAGCAAAAGCACGCCTCATCAGGAATGCCCCAGTATAATGAGTTGTAAAATTTTCTCGAAAAAGAATGTCAGGCTTATGATTCGGTTGCTTTAGTACAACCCCTTAAAAAATATTCTACTTTCTCTAAACCTCAGGTTCGCTTAGGGTGGACGCGCCAAGAAGAGAAGTCTGCGTCAGGAAGCCAAGGAAATTAAAGGTAGGACCTGATTGGCGAAGCTTTAAATTTTTTTTAGCGCGTGACGTACCATTAGCTTAACCATAACCTATTCAGTACCTACATATTATTAAATCTTGTATGATGATGCAGAACCTTCTTGCGTGAGTCCGACTCGCACTTGGCCGTTTTTTATACATTAATTCTATTCTGCGGTTTCTTTTTAGCAGCAAACTTATACTCATAAGCGTTTTTAAAAATATTTTCGTTTTGTTAACTTATGAACTACATCAATGTGTTTCCTGTACAATGGAAACGCACACTGGTGAATTAACACAAACATATGTGACACTATAGTCAAAGCTCGCTGATCTGAAAAAATGCAACATAAACACTAATTGTCTCCGAGTTACTTTTTAGAGAGCCACAGGAGGTGAGGCGATGAGTGCAGGTAGCCTAAGCGGTACACAGACTGTCTCGAAGCGACCTAGCTAAGAGATGAATATGACTTTGAGAGCTTTTCTTAAGTCTTCCATTGGTCCACTCTGACAGTAGGATACATTCGCGTGCTAGGGATACTATTTTTAATAATTAAAATGAGATTATCCATTAAATTTTACAAATATTTTAGAATGTCTAAAATAATTTCTGTGAAATGTAGATGAGATACTTGCATTTTTAGTCAGTTCTGAATCTCTACAGCACTTATGCACCAGCCACCACTGATACGTATTACTAATACAAACTACAGCTTGTCAATGTCATCTCCAACTTTTAAATAGAGTTTACTTAAAATTATATTTTTGGACATACATTTGTCATCTTAGCCATTGATATACACATTTCAAATTATTATTAATAGTTGTACAAGTCAGGAAATTTTAAGCTATCATAATAAATTAGAGTGTCATCAGCAAAAAAATGAATTTTACAATTTCCAACATGCACACATATCATTAATATAAACTAGGAACAGCAGCGGACCCAATACAGTCCCGTAGGGTACACCTCTATTATTTATTTGTTAAGATGTTTGCTTTTAATTTTTGTGGTCTTTTATGTAGGTAATCTTCCAACCACTGTAATGCCACACCACCAATACCTATATTTTGCAACTTTTTAATAAACCTATATCTATCTACCGTCTCAAATACCCTTTTTAAATGTAAAAATCCTACAAGTGTAGTATGTTTATCTTGTATATTTAATTTCCACCCAGCAAGCACACATTGTATAGTTGCTTCACAGTTATGTTTGCTTCAAAAACTCGTGTGGATAATCATATTTTTCCCACAGCACAAATCTTAAGAGACTTTTCTAGGCTTGGCTACTTTTGGCAGTGGTATTATAGTTATTATTTTTAGTATCAAGGGGTTCTTTATCTGTAGAAGTGATTAATCATATCATAATAGTAGTTTTCTAATTTTCAAAACACTTTTATTAAATAAGGAAGTAGTTCCATTTTATTTGACTTTTTATTAGTACCATATTCATCAGAGCTATTTTTATTAGGTAAATCAAATATGTCTTTAAGCTCTAAATTATTCAATAAATGGAAATCTTTAAATTATGCTAGAAAAGAATCATTGTAAGGAAATCTGGGCCTGCCCTGTCAATACTGTCAGTAATAGAAATAAACTCTATACTTTTAACATGAAATTTATTTAAAATATCAGGGATTTCCGTGGGATCATTATAAATTTCGTTTTCATTAATTTGAAGCTCTACAATATTATTTGGTCCTATATTTTAGGTACTGACAGTGTAACACCAAAAGCAATTCTTAGAGGCCATGAAAGAGGAATAGATACTGTAGGAATAAGCCCCAATTCCTCAAGAATAGCCACAGGAGGATGGGACACCAACCTAAAACTATGGTCTACATCTTTGGAAGATGATGGAAGTGAGCATATTCATAAAAAGAGTCGTTCTAGTAATACTGTGCTTACAAAAACGCCTCTGAATACTTTAAAAGGTCACAAGGAAGGTATATCTGCGGTGAACTGGATAGATAATTATGTTGTGTCCACCGTTTCTATGGATCATACCATTAAATTTTGGGATGCAGAGGTAAGATGTTCATTAACTACTATTTTAGAAAGTTGACAGATATCATGAAGTATATTTTTTTAGCTTTGCGGCATCAAAAATGAAATCATAGGCCAAAAAGCCTACCTCAGCTCCTCATGGTCACCTCTGAACAACACCCTTTTAGCTTCATCAGCTGACAGGCACATAAGGTTATACGACCCTAGATCTACGGAGGGCTCTTTATGTAAAACAACATTCACCTCACATACACTATGGGTCAGTTCAGTAACTTGGTCAAATTATGATTCAAACCTCTTTCTATCTGGTGGTTACGATTCTGCCGTCAAAATGTGGGACACCAGAAGCCCCAAGGCTCCTCTATACAATTTACAAGGACACCAAGGACAGGTGTTGAAAGTGGATTGGTCGAATAGGAAGTATATGGTATCTGGTGGAAGTGATAACAGTGTACATATATTCAAGAATAAGCATGTTTAATAAACACTAATATAAAACAAAGGGTTTTTTTTTTTTTTTTTAATTTATATATCTAATTTTGTTCCTTTCTTCTAAGTAAATGGTTTACCTCCAGCTTGAAAATGATGAGCCCCTAAAAAAATAGTTATTTTTATTATCTGCTAACATAATTATTGCAATATTTACCCTGAAAATTGTGAAGTAGGAGTAGCAGCCTGCTGGGCCAAACTTCCAAATCCAACGGTATTTTGAGTAGCTAAATTTCCAAAACCAGGACTCGCACTTCCGGTTGACTGACCAAATGAAGCTGAAAAAAAGCTATTAACCGTCGACAATATTTATTTTTCAATTTTACTTACAAGCTGGCGGACTAGCGCCAAAAACCTTTGAAGGGCTTCCAAAAGCAGGAGCGCCACCAAAAGCCGGTGTCGCTCCAAAGCCGCCAGGACTCGTTCCAAAAGATGGTTGTGGTGAACCTCCAAATACAGGTGCTGCTCCGAAGGCTCCAGACTGTTTCTGAAAACTACCTGGTGAACCGAACCCAGTCTGTCCAACTCCCACTCCTCCACCGCTGAAGGGTCCTGGCTGAGTATTGCCAAATGACGTATTTCCGCCAAAGCCACTGCTCTGTCCAAAAGTGGCTTGCTGCTGCCCAAAACCTGAAGGAGAACCGAAAGAAGTGGATCCAAATGTATTCTGTGTATTACCGCCAAAAATACTACCACTATTAGCAGTACTAGAACCAAATATCGACCCAGTGGTAGAAGGAGTACCGAACGCGTTGGAACCATCACCGAAAGCCGGTTTTTGTTCCGCAGCTCTACCAAAGGGATTCGGAGGTGTTTGTCCGAAAGTAGGGCTACCACCGAAGATGCTACCACCAGATACAGGAGAACTGCCACCAACATTTAAATCACCAAAACCTAGGGAACCGGCAGAATTTGCAGCCGAAGCGAAACTGAATGACGAACTTTCCCCGGAAGAACCGAAAACGTTACCAGAAGAACTCACGGCACCAAAAGTACCGCCACCCGAACCAAAAACGCTACTAGAAGTTGTTGGGGCACCAAAAATTGAACCGGTATTAGTTCCAAACGGTGCCGATTGACTAAAAGCAGTCGTTTGAGGAGTACCAAACGTACTTGGACTACCAAAAGTACTAGTTGTTGTTTTTGCACCAAATATCGAACCCGTTTGGCTAAAACCTGAACCAAAAGCAGATGTAGTATTTGCACCACCAAATACTGAATTAGAGGTGGTTTGAGAGGGTGGAGATCCAAATACGGATCCTTGAGTGGTGGTAGGACTTGCAGAGCCGAATATAGACGTTTGCGTTGTTGGAGTACCACCAAATATTGAACCAGTTGTTGAAGGTGGTGCACCAAATATTGAAGATTGTGTAGTAGATGTACCACCGAAAATAGGAGCTGCACTAGTTGTATTTGTACCAAAAATTGGAGCTTCTGTAGCTGTTGTGGTACCACCAAATACAGGAGGTGTGCTAGCAGTACTACTGCCAAAAATTGACGTTGTTGCAGGAGTACCAAAAACAGAAGCAGGAGCATTAGATCCAAAAATAGACTGCGTACTAGTTGTAGGAGTACTAAATATAGACGATTGAGTTGTAGCTACAGGGTTACTAAAAATAGAGGTTTGTGTAGTTGTTGCAGGGCTACTAAAAAGAGCTGGTTGCGTAGTAGCAGTACTACTAGCAAAAATAGAAGAGGTGGAAGTAGGATCCGAGCCAAAAGTAGGTTGACCAAAAATAGAAATTTTATTATCCTGGGTAGTACTACTACTTACTGGCGATGAAGAACCAACACCTGTTTTAGTAACTGCACCGGTTCCTCCGAAAATACTACCAGGACTACTTACAGCAGCCGCACCGGCAGCAAAAATAGAATCACTAGGTTTTGAAGAACCTGAAAATGCAGATGGTGTAGTTGTAGTGCTAGCACCAAATATTGATGTAGTATTTGAAGTGGTAACGGTTGCAGGCGAAGAAAATATAGATGAAGTGGAACTTGGTAAACTAGTAACAAAAAGAGGTTTGGTACTGCTTACTGACGGAGAACTAAATATGGTTGGCATATCGCTTACTGGGGGCGTTCCAGAAGTAAATATAGATGTCGTACTACTTATTGGAGGCGCAATTGAAGTAGTACTGCTTACAGGAGCTGTGCTCACTTCAGGTGTACCAGAACTGACTATAGATGGAGTACTAGATGTTGCAGTACTGGAAGCATCGGAAGAAACTAATGGTGAAGCAGACGTAACAACAGTAAATATAGATTTAGTAGAAGGTAGTGAAGTGGGGACAGTACTTTTTACGGTCGATGATACAGCCACAGATGAACTGATACTCTTAGTTGTATTCTCAAGAGAAAATTGCGTGGCACTATCTGCCGATGTAATGGGTTTAGCTCCGAATATGGACGAGACAACAGAAGGCGTTGTAATAGATCCAAAAAGAGATGTAGTGGTTGTTGTTGTGGCACCACTAAACAACGAATTAGTAGTAGTTAAACCTGCTCCGAAGCTGAAGCTAAAACTGTTAGTAGAAACTGGCGAAGTTACTTTGCTGACAGTACTCGCCGTCGATGCGAAATCTAAAGATTTGGCGGTAGAACTAGTTGCTGTAGAACCGAAACTAATCGGTTTTGAAGCCGTTGTAGCTGAAGTAATAGTAACGGCCGTCTTTGGTAAGGTTGTATTCGTTTCGGAAAACGTTGGAGTAACGAAGGATACTGGTTTTGTACTGATTGGTGTAACTGTTGCGGTTTTGGTGCTTGAAACTTTCACGGTACTATCAGCTAGTGAAATAGTAGTAGCGGTGGATTTTCCAAACGAAAATGTGCTTTGGGGGGTAGAACTGGTATTAAAAGGTGTCGATTTTACAGCTGAAGCTGAAGGTGTTTTTCCAAATGAAAACAGGTTTTGTGTAGCATCGTCTCCAAAAGAAGGTAAACTACCACCGGCGAATATTGGCTTAGAGGCTAGAGGAGTAACAATGGCCGGTGTAGTCGAACCGGTGTCTGTTTTAGCCGGCGGATTTGCGGCAGAGGCAAAATTAAAAGTAGCTTTGGTGGTACTAACACCAGACACGGTCTCCGGCCTTTTAGCTATCGGAGTAATGCTGATAGCGCTACCAAAGTTGAGTTGGGACGCATTAGTAATAACATTAGATTCTTGCTTCGAAGAAAAGTTGAAAGATAGAGTTGTAGAAGCAGCAGGAGCTTGCGGTATTAAAAAAGTTTTAGAAGTCGGCGTTGTAGGAACGAAAGCAGACGAATTTGATGATTGATTTTGGCTCAACAGAGCAGCATTCTTTGGTATAGGTATAGATATAGGAGGCGCGACAATATTGCTTTTCTCGATTCCTTTGAATGTGAACGTTCTAGACGGATCCGGTAGTGCAGGCGTGTTTGGAGGTACAGAAGTGGGTTTGAAATCTTGCACGAATTTCACAGGAGTGGATTCAGAGAATTGCAGGTGTTTGGCGAACGAGGGCTTGGGGACGGGGGACATATGCGCGCCAAGTATTGAAACAATGTGTTTGTTTTTTGCGATAGGAGATCTGATCAATGATATTGAAGCGTTCAGTTGCGGTTTGGCAGCCGTCACATGGGAAACTTCGTGAGATTTCAACAGATTTCTTAGCTTGTTTCTTTTAGATAACGATAGAGTCTTGCTGCGTTCCAGTGCTTGTTCGTAGAAGATGCGGTGTCCGTCATCAGGGTCTAGTTGAAGACGTGACAGACTTTCTTCCAATTTATCGGAATTGTTCAGAGACAGGAACAACGATGGATTAGTTGAAGATGTGTTCTTTTGTTTCAATCGGCTACCTAGGTAGTCTATAATGTAACTCTAAAAAAATGATTATTAAGTCAAGAAGTTTAATAAAGAGAGAATGGGAAAGTTAAGAAAAAATTACCTGTTTGTTCAAAAGAGCATTTTCCAAAACCATAGATTGAAAAATGGTTTCCATAGTTGGCATCTGAACTTTGTATGTTTTTTTGGCATAATCCTAAAATATAAAAATTTGAATATACGTTTATTTTTTTTTTTTGAAATGTAATTCGATTTAGTGATAAAAAGTTGTGGGTTGTGAAGAGAACTTTTTATTTTTTAAATTTGTTGAGTTTTAACCGCGAGTTATATCGCTTATCATACAATATAAAACTAAACTATTATCATGTAAAACAATATATTTTTTCATTCGTTTTTGATTGTAATAGAGTGAAGATTAAAAAATAAAGTGTGTATTTTCAAAATAGATTTTTCGTTTTTAAAAAAGTTTTATAGTTAAATAAATTTAACTCGCGCCCTATGAGCCCTACAAGGGTAAACATTTTAAGTTCATACATTGTTTTGCTTATAGCGTCAATTAATGTATTTAATAACAAAAAAAAATTGCCAAAAAATATATTTAGCCGCGCCCTCGCGAAATGCCAAGTTGAAAAATTAGACACTATACGATCTGCGCAATCAAAGTTTTGTCATTTGACTTATCTAATTAAATATGAATATGAACCAGGAAAAAGAAAAAATAATGTAGATAGTTACTTTAATTTTTTAAAAAGAAATATCTAAGGTCTACAGTTAAAAATCACTGTTAACAATTTAATCATCAATTCGATTTTACTATTAAAATGGACATTACATCAATCAAAATAGAAATTAGATGTCTGACATATTTGACAGCTTATGGAAAGTAAATTTATCCAAATACGTGTGATATAAGATTAAATAGTGTGATGGATGTAACTTTCCTACTTTGCCGCTTAAGATAAAAAGTTGCCGCGCGACGCACAGCGGAGTGCGGCATTTTATCGTAAGCGGCAAATAGTTTTCCGCTCGTATTACACACAAGATTTTTTTCTACGATCACACGATATTAAAAGTATATAGTTTTATTTTGCCAAATTCAAATTTTACTACGTTAATTTGACAGACACGGTTAACTTGACTAGCAAACGAAAAGTATTTTATGTGTATATTGTGTTGCCTGCTTACTTGAAGATTAATTTTATGATTAGCACAAAAAATATTTGTTAGTAAGTACATCTAAAAAATAAGTTCCAAGATCGGCTAGAATACTCTTAATCGCAAATTGATGGTTCATCCACTGTTTTAAAAGTTTTAATTTTACAAATAAAAAATCAATTTAAAAAAAATAGATAATAACTAGTGAGGATTGAACTCACGACTATCCGGTTCAAAAACAAACGCGCTAGGCTCTACACCAACAAGACATGTTAAATATGAATGTTAAAAGCAGGGTATTTATTTTTAATATTTTAATTATCATTTAAATATTAAGGAAAATGAGTTTGGGTATTAAATGTTCAACTAAAAGATTCAGATTTCATATTTTCTTTTTAAATACCGATTAACTTTATAATAAAATTTTCTAATGAAAATAGGCGTGCGCAAATAGTAACTTTCCGCCTATATGCGGCAATAATGTCAAACTATGACAATTCATGGAAAACGTCAACTTTCCAGTTAGATTTGAATGTGCAAAAGCCTACTTTGGATAGTGATCGTAGAAAAAGTTTATTTACATATATATTTAAAAAAAATTAAAAAGGGTGGCTCACTTTACCTGAAATTTGTCCCACTGTTCATCTAAAGCCTTGCTGGCCTGATACAATTGAGATTCCAAATAATATATCATTTTTCTTATGTCAGTTTGGCGCTTTTCGGCGGCCGAATCTAACGGTTGACTCTTTAGTAACATAGTCATGGTTTCATCTTTGGAGGTATTATATCTAGACAGTGCTTCCTCAAACCAAGCCCACGACAAAATTAGATTTTGCTTAAGGGAGTGAATCTAAAAACACAATAGAACTAATTGCGAGTTAGCTCAAAAATATGTCACTTACCTCTGCACTTTCGCCCAAACTAACGTCCACGATCTCCTTAATGAAATCTCTCAAATTGTGTAGATCTTTCACCATCTTGATTTTTTCTTCCTCGCTGCCTATATTAATGTTTATCCGCCTTCCTTGATGCAACAGAGCTTTCAATTCAGATTCCAATGCCAGACATTCTTCTCTCACCATTTTAGCTAGCAATGCCTCAGTTTCTAATTTAACTTTTTCTTCTACAGCAACTTTAACGTCAACATTGCTTCTAGGCGTTTCGGAAATGGCGCTTTTTGGCGTTTCTGGTATTGCTACAGATTCTGTAGTAGGTCTGTTGAATGGAGCTTCAGGTTTAGCGCTTATGATGATTGGTTTCATATCAGGTGTAGGTGCAGGTAAAGCGCTAGGTGTCTTTAAAGCGGCGTAAATCGATGAGTACTTCTCGCCGCCGCCAGTACTAGTACTTGTTGGTTTACTGACAGGAGTCAAACTCAAAGAAGCATTTCCAAAAAGCGAAGCAGAAGAAGAAATTTCGGTTGGGGTTTGAGATTGAGGTTGGGGTTTGACAACAGGTGTTATGGTCACTTGCGAACCAAAGAAGGGTTTGCTGTCAATCGGTTTACCAAATAATGAACTAGCGGGCGGTGCAGAGGATGGAGCAACGCCGAAAGATGGAAGAGGTTGTTGGGTAGGAATAGGTTTGGCAAAACTGAAAGCCGATTGTGTTTGAAATGGTTGAGTCGGTTGTGGTGTTGGTTGTATCAATGTCGGTTGATTAGTCTGAATAGGAGATTGGGGAGCCCCGAAAGAGAAAGTAGATTGAGGTTGTTGTTGTGGTGTACCTGTAAAAAGATTTAAATAGATTGTCTCCTGTTTCTGTTCATGAAATAAAACTTACAACTGCATTAATTGGAAAAGCTATAGCTATTAAACCCCTGTGAAGATCTGGTACTCAAGCTAGTAGATAAGGCGGTTCTAATTTAATTTAAAGCAGCAGAGATAAGATGGTAAATAAATTTTACTCACTTTTTGTTACTGCCTCCTTAGTTTCCACTATGAACTGTCCTATTCCGCTCATATCGTTGATACTATCAGGGGGACAACAAATGGAAGGCATTCCCTGCCTCAAGTTAACAATATTAAAGAAATACAAAACGCCTTGATGCGATAACAACAATAAGTAAGGACAAGGCGCTATGGTCCCCTCACCCCATGGCAAAGGTTTAGTGCTGCTGGTATCCATAGCCATACCAACAGGAAGAGTATCCTGCTTGTCGGCGCTAAGGGGTAGTTCGGCTCTGGCGAAATCAGGAACGTTCCATTGGGTCCAAATTTCGGAGGCGCCTCCTAGTAAACCTAGTTCCATACTGTTTGATGATGCTATCATGAGCATATTCCTAAAAATGTTCAAATTGGATTGTTCATACTGTAGAAATTTCAACTATTAAAACTTACCAATGCTGCAATAATATCAAATAAAACTGTGGATTCCTACTTGCCCCACTATAACAAACATCATCATAATTGGTATAACTCGTCTCTCCGGTTTTAGGGGCATCTATAACCACCAACTTGGCTTGTCCGTCTTCGATGGCTTGATAAATTCCAATAAACTGGTAGTTTGAAACCCAACATAGTGATATAAGCGAATGCGGAGTTTCGAAGGTCGGGCCGTTTATAACTTTGACGGCTTTTAAATCTGGTTTGTATTGAGTAATATTGCCGTTTTTAGAACCGACTGCTATTTGTTTGCCTTTTGGACTCCAGCAAAAGCTCGTACTTTCGGCAGCTTGAGGAAGTTCGTTGATATCCACAGAATTGCCTGGAAAAATTTAAGTAATAAACATAATATTCATGTTCAGCTGAGTATTAATTTTACAATACCTTTAATTTCGTAGATTCCAAGACTCCTATCACTTTTACAAGCAGTAAATATGTTGGGTAAAGCAGGATTCCAATTTACTTCAGTAGCATATATACCTGGAGAGGCTGAGAGCCTTACTTCGTTAATAACATTAATGTTTTGCTTGTAAAACGATAATACATCATAAAATATAACAGTAGGGCAATTATCTTTTTCAACGACGATGGCCAGAAGAGTGCCGTCACAGTTAACGCACACATGTTTGGGTACAGAAGGTAGAGGGACATTTCTTCTTGGGAAATTTGAAATTTCCTTATCTTTGGGGTTGTAGTTTTCTACAGTTTTTAACTGAATTACTGAAAAAATCACAATAATTATAACGGTTATTTGGCAAAATCTTTTGTTTAGATTGGATTTATCATTTTACTTATATATTATCAAATTTAGTACGGGATTCAGTACTTTTTAATATTTTAATTGTGTACGACATAAAATATTTAAATTTAATTCCTTATTCATGATTTTACGTATTTATTATAGATAGAATACATCATATGTCGCAACCTTCTAAATATACCACCGACAAGTTATTTTGTTTTGAATGCCTAAATCAGTATTAAGCTGCGTAAAAACCGTGTCAACGAATGCCATAGAAGGGGTTTCGTTGGCGTGGCATAGACGATTTAGCGAATACAGCAAGTACCAACGAAGGTTCGCTGGCGTTTGCCAACTAGCGGAATCGTAGCGGTAACATCAAAGGAATGGGCGATTCCAGCGAATGAAATGTAGACGGAAGTCCATACGAGTATCATAATCATAATGTACATTTAATGTATTAAATCAATTAAATGTTGTCCTAAACTATATTTTGTGTGTAATATTTTTTTAAAGACAGGCTTTTTACAACTAGCATATTATATAATCAAGACATTTGAAGTCTTTACTATCTTAGCAACTGTATATTCGAATAACAATTGGGTATAAAAGGTTTGTTGAACAGTGTAAAATTTTTATTTTTGAGAAAAGAGAATACATTGCTCAACTATTGTAAGTACCTATATTTATTTGTATTTTAATATTTTTTATTCATATATATTATGACTTATCCTATATCATGTAACATGATCCTGAAGGACAAATAAACTATTATTATTATATATATTTATTTGTCCCTAAATTCAAGAAACAGAAATTGTTATTTTGTTGTATGTAAATAAATAAAATAATAAAATCTTTATTTAGCTTAAGCTAATAAATACATATATTTAATTATTACAGTTTAGAAAATTAAGTTAATTGATTATATTTCAAGCACAAACAGATTTTTTTATCGAAAGTGGATACTGAAACACTTTCTTTTATATCATTTGGCAAGGCATTAAAAAGTCGAATCCCTTCACAAAATGCAGATCCTTCCAAAAATGCTTTCGATGTATAATCTATATTCAAATTTGAGCCTGATCATAAGATTCGAATGTGCATGTCAAAACTGGTAGATAGCAAGCTCCACAAATATTTTGGCACTTTCCTGTTTACCATTTCATATACAAAAATCAGATTCGATCTCTTAATACCCTGTTCTACCAACATCCAGTTTAAATCTTTCAGTATTGTGCTTATAGGTGTATATACAGTGAGCACCATAAGTCTTACCCCCCCCTATCTAACTCGTTACTGGAGTCTTGTTAGGAAAATCACCGAGACACGTCCATTTTTGATTTCTACAATGTACATTTTTGTTTGAATAGTTTACCCTTAATTTCATCCCTTACTGGAGGGGAGCAACCCTTTCGAAAAATTTAAATGGCATGGGGTGGTGAGTGATAGCTCATTTGATAGAGGGTTTTATTCTCTATTCAACCGTGTAAAAAAATTTAAAATTTGCTTCATTAATTCTCGACTAATTGTTGTTTCAGAATAACGGAAATTAACGTAGCGCACTCATCCTTAGAATTAAAATTCGGCCCTGCATGATTTCGGTTTTGGTTCAGACGTGAAGTAAGAATTTTTGCCATTAGAAGGTCACTGTTAGTTTAGTTGCTTTCCTATTTTGTGAGGTTTTGTTATTTTTAAACATTAATAAATCAACACGTAATGAAGCAAATTTCAAAATTTTTTGCACGGTTGAATAGAGAATAAAACCCCCTTTCAAATGAGCTATCACTCACCACCCCATGCCATTTAAATTTTTCGAAAGGGTTGCTACCCTCCAGTAAGGGATGAAATTAAGGGTAAACTAATCATGCAAAAATGTACATTGTAAAAATCAAAAATCGACCTGTCTCGGCGATTTTCCTAACAAGACCCCAGTAACGAGTTAGTTAGGGGGGGTAAGACTTATGATGCTCACTGTATATTGCAATTCTATAATATCCTCATGCATTTATTTTGTAAAATCTGTAGCCTTGGTATTTGTTCCTTTGTGCTTACTAGAAGTAGTGAAGCACAGTAGTTGAAATGCGGATATACAATTGTGTTACATACCAGCATCCTTGCTCACTGTGTCAAATCCATGGATATTCTTTTAAAAAAGCCAATTGTTTAACAAGTTTTTTACACAAATATTCTGCATGATTTGTAAATAGGTACTAATTGTGGATCAATAATGACTCCCAAATATTTGATTTCATTTACTCATTCAGGTGATTTACTATTTATATTAAGAGAATAATAATTTTTTTTATACTTCAGACAGTTTGCCCTTGTTCCCAATACCATGTACTTAGTTTTAGTAGAATTTAATTTTAATTTATTAACACAAAGCCAATCATACAGAATATTCAGTTCATTGTTGAGAATGTTAGTTATTTCTTCCAATTTTTTTCCGATTAACTTTAAATCAAATCATTATATATTTTAAATTTCGGTCTTGCGCATACAAGTGTTAAGTCACTTAGGTGGCATTTATATGTACAAGCTTAAGTATTTTGTTAATATTATTTATTATGGGTGGGAAAAAAGTTTCAGTATGAGAACATTAAACACAGGAAATTTAAATATTAAGAGTTGTTTTAGCATTAAGGGTAGATGTTAAAAAATATTAAGATGGTATAAGTGGTAGCAACATAATGTAACTGTAGATTACAAATATAGAAGAAAAAAGTGTTAAATTATTCTCAAGTTATAACTCTTTAAAATATGTTAAAAGGGTGTTTTTAATAACTCAGTTTAGAATTATATTTGAGATTCATGATCTGAGAAATTTGCAATAACACACTCACGAAATAAAACATACTTTACAAAACTCATTCTTTTGAATACCACAGTTAAAAATATACTTGTTTGTCCATATTAATAGAAGGTAGATTTCTAGTTTGGACAGGAACTGAAACACATGTCTGTACTTATGCTCCCACTTTTTTTGACAGACAAAGAAGACGAAGCAACTACTTCTCATAGGGTGGCGGCTTCACCATCACCAGAAAATATCAACCCATACCTAGCTACACCGACCGACATATACTCCAATGGCCTGGACACAGCCCAAAAATTGAAATGAAAAGTCTCACATAACCAGCGTCGGATTGGGACCTCCAGATCAGAACGGACAAGGGTCCACCATTTTTTTCCTTGAAGAGCAAAAAAAAGTCCTTGCACACTGATGCTTCTTCTGAGGGTTTCTTCGCATTTGTTGTTCTCAAGGGCTTACTGACTGAACAAAGGCACACTGACTGAACGAGGGCCCACTGTCTGAACGAGGGCCCACTGTCTGAACGAGGGCCCACTGTCTGAATAAGGACCCACTGCTTAAATGGGGACCTACCTATCTTTTTGTCAAGAATCCCAGAGTTTATTTATTTTAATTAAAATGATCTAGATTTACCTCTTAAAAAGTTTGAATTTGATCCAACAAACAACAGTCCATATCGACTTGCAGCAGATACTAAACTGTGATTGTTCGAAAATGTAGCTAACTCATTATTATCAAAAATTTTCAGACTGCAATGTAATTTAAATTGGATGTCCTAAAAATAAATAGTTTTAGCTTCGATTGTTGTCATTTTCGTTATAACTTACTTGCACGTCCACAGGATCCGGACAAGTTTTTAACATTTTGTTAAATGATGTCTTCAATTGCAACTCATACAAATTTCTGTGAAGATTTCAATACACTAGTTACGTTTTTTTTCTACCCTTTTCTAAAAACCTAATTCACATGCAGTAAATATTTAAAAACGGGTCTTAATTAACAGTTTTTTTTTAAATCTCAAAGACCAATAACATAACCAAACTTCAAAAATTTTGCGTCTTTTAAACTTTGTTAGAAAGTTTGATACCGAACATAGAACACTTACTCTATACCGAACAACAAAGAACTAGTCGAGAACTTACACCTTCACCACTAGATCAGCAAGCGCGAAACAAAATGAAACACCAACTTCATATTTGCTGTTCATACAAAAATCAAACTTTAGTCATTGGTTTAATGAGGACTATGAGGAGCAAGCAGGAGATTTTATTGATGTGAGATGGAGATCTCCTACACAGATTTCATGTTATTGTGTTTATTATCTTCCAATTTTTGCCCTTTTTAACAACAAGCCACTGCTTTCCGCGGAAATAGAGTTTGTTCTGTGTTCTTGTTCCTCTTTATTAAAATGTCAAACAAGGAACAAGCCAAAAGCTAACAAAACGTTACTGTTTTTATGTCTTGTCATTCTTGTCAAAAATTTTTGACATAATAATAGGTTATGTTTTTATAGATACAAAATTTACAAATTCAAAAACTTGGGAGACTTATAAATTAAAAAAATACGTCCAAAATTATGGCAAGTATTAATAATTAAAATCATGTTTCGATTTAATTAATAAAAATGTATATTTTAGTCTGGTGGGAGTGTAAATATATGTAGTGTAACTCCAGAAGTTAAACAGGCTTTGAAAGACTTCCGTTTCAGAAAAGCTAATGATACAGCTGCCCTTGTTTGTAAGTATTTAAAACTACAATTAATTTTCATGTGTTATTAGTGGATTTTTGTATTTGAAATTACGCTTCTGTTATCAATTAATGACTCATTCGAACCATGACTAATTTTGATAGCTATTATAATTAGTCCACACCCTTTGAACCTATATTTTTTAGTGAAAGTAGATCGTGAAAAACAAGACATCATCGTAGATGAAAAACTTGAAGGCATCACTGTAGACCAACTTCAAGAAATTTTACCTAGTCATCAACCTAGGTATGTTGTTCTTTCTTACAGACAGGAACACAAGGATGGGAGGGTGTCCTATCCTTTGTGCTTTATTTTCTTCACTCCAAGGGACAGTCATGCTGAATTACAAATGATGTATGCTGGTTCTAAAATTGCTTTACAGCAAGAGGCCGAGCTTACAAGAGCTTATGAAATCAGGGAGCTTGAGGATTTAACTGAAGAATGGTTACTGGAGAAACTTGGAAATTAAAACATCACAACAGGTATAAATAATTCTGTAAGGTAAATATTTGAAGCAAAAAAATATCTACACACTGTTTATTGACATACAGTAGAGCGTTGATAATCCAGATATCAATAATCTGGATTCAATTCCGGTGAACAAATAGTTGAAGTGATGTATAAACCATACAGTATTCTATAAATACATATTGTACATTACATATGTATGTCTATTCTTTTATTAAAATACATTATAAGTTCATATTAAGTAATGGTTTTATTTATCTGCTCAATTATTTAACCACAAAAGTAAATTATCAACAATTTTAACAAGTTTTCTTAAACAACCGGTCTTTGTTCCTTTCGAAAATTCGGACATTTTGATAACCCAGACAGGGGCTGGTCATAATTAATCCAGATTATCAACGCTTTACTGTGCCTATATTTTCTCAATAATTTTTTTACTCTAATATACTTTTTATTTCAGGGTATTGATCTCTAAATAGTTCCTTTAAATATCTACCTACATCTTGCCTAATTTTCCTGAAATTTTTATATTCATTTTTATTATACTTACCTACCTATAAATAATATTTTAAGGAAACCATCACCCTTTTCATTCCAACCTTTAGTAATTATTAATTTTTAAAATATTGTTTATACAATTTAGAGAACATATTTTAGTTCATATATTAGATTTATTTTGTAAATTAAGTTTGTTATATTGTATAAAAAGGCTAAATGTTCAATTTGTAACCCATTTACATTATTTATTTGTGACATTAGAACAATATATAATTTAATTGTTTATCAATTTTTATAAATTTTTAATAAGTAAATTCTATTGTTGGAACATATTTCAAAAAACTGTTTCATATAATAATTGAAATCAATGATTTTCTTTTTAAAATTCCTTTAAAGATATTCAACATGTATTTTTTTCATTTATAATTTTTAAAATCTAAAAAACCAATTTTTTAGGGGATACACTATATCATTGCCAACACATCTGAAAGCAATACTGATCTCAGTGAAAAATATGTGTTCTAATTGTAACAAAATACAGTCATCTCATATAATCATCTATTTTTTTTAATATATTTTGCTTATAAACATGTAGGTATGAATCTGCTTTTCTTTTTTGGGCACACATCATAATCCTTTTTGTTTTAATGCAGATTCATTGAACATAGAAAGTTTTTTTAACACTTTATTTTGTATAAATTTATTTACTTATCACTTTAGTAACTATAGTTTTAAAAGACAATAATGCTCCACCAGAAAAGCTTTAATAGAATGATACTTTAATTTTATGTAAATTATGTAATGATCTCTTCTTAATTATTGATCATTCTTGTATGATATTGATACAAACCATAAATGGTAAGGGGCCTTAAACTCTACCCTGCTGAACTTCTATCTGATTGTTTAACATTCCTACAACTTTTTTATGTATGGTGTCTTCAAAATAAATAAACTCAACAAATATTTTAAGTCATCACAGAATTTTCATTAAATGTGTGTCCAACAAGCTTTAATGTGGATAATATGAAAAAATTTGCTCCTTTTCAAACATTTTTCACAAGACTTATAGATTTGTCATTAAGAAATTGTTCATTATAATAATTAGGTACCTGAAAATATAGCTATTAAAAATATTTATACAAACAAATAATATATAATTACCTATAAGAATTTTGTGTAATTAATTATTATATACCTATTTTATAATACTGGATAATGAATTGGAAAACGTGTTTTACAATGATACAATAAAATGCCAAAAATACTTGAGGTGATTCAAAATTGCTTTGATAAATTTTATTTATTGAATTATATGTTGAAATATTTCTTTACAAATATATGTTGTATTTTGACATGTGAGTGAAATTGCTATCTTAATAACTACATACACTTTCAAGTTAGCTGCATTAAGTGTTTAGAAAATCATATAGTCTGTAGCCCATTACTGATTTTGGTCAAGGCCTGAGTTACCGAGATTAAATATACTAAAATTATTTTTCTAAATTTGACCTCTTCTATCTCTTTTCTAATTTAAATTAAAAAAAATGATTTTTTTAATGTCTAATCTAACTACGAGGTTGGAAAGAGGCGCGCGACTCCGTCAACTGAAAAAAGTATGTCTGGGAATTAAAACGTAAAAGTACTGTGCTAGGCCTGCAGGATGGAGAATTGGAAGTTGTAATAGTATGGCAGTCGTCCTAAATGGGTTAAATACCTACTCTGGTGAGGACGCTACCAGCCCAAGTTCATTATGACATGACACATAATCTTTATTGATAGATTTATGTGCACAGGGTTTCCCAAAGAACATTAATTATAGTCAAAAAATTTATCAAAGCTTTGCTGAATCACTGTAAAAAATGCAAAACATTCCAAAGTTAACCAAATAGCAAAATAATGATTGTACAGTTTCCATTTTTTACAATTTTCTACCAAATGTCTCATGACTAAGATCTAAAATTACGCAGATATGTTTGTTTTTATGAAACATATAAAATCGATTTTTTATAAACAATTTACGTATTTAGGTATTTAAATCAAATAAGCAGAAACAATAATTAAATTAGCTTTGTATTTTTGCAGTTGCTTTTTAGCGACATATGCCTTCTTTAAACAATTATTGTAAATAAAAACGAATTTATATTTTTATTTCTCGCATATTTCTATATATTTTGTAATGTTAATATAGAAGCGGACTCATGTATGTAAATAAAAAGGTTTATTACGAATGTTTACAAAAAGTATGATTATGATGCAAATTTTGTTTAAAAGTATTAAAGGACATTGTGAGCATTGAAAATGTTTTATTTTGATATATAAATCCTATCACTTTTTCTGTTCATTTTGGAATCGCTGTACCAAATCCTAACAACAGAAGGAAAGTATAGAAATTATGATCTTTTTCGACCTCTAGTTTTCGACGGATTTTTACATTTAGGGTCCCCTGAACCTGTTTTGACTATTTTTGCGATGATGTCTGGCTGTATCCACAATAACTCAAAAACAAAATCGGAGTAAAAGTCAAAATCAGTAAATTTTAATTTGGTTTGAAGTCATAATGGACTAGAGCTAAAATTGAATTTGGTAAGTTTTTGTTTTGTTTTTAAGCTATTGCATAGCTTTTATCGCGGGCTTTGAACGCAGCGACCGAATCAAGAAATTCCGTAACGAAAATAAACCTCCCCCACTTTGACCGACACAGCGGTGCGGCGTTGAAAGCCGTGGAAGGTTTTATCCGACCCTATTCGTATTAGTATGAAGCGGAGTTAAATATACGTCTGCGCACTGGAACGTTTATGCAATACAAGAACTAGAAGAGCTTTCTATGGCTTCTAATAAATTGGTATCACAAATGTTCCCGGCTGTCGTAAATATTAGATATTAATTTTTAAGCTATTGCATAGCTTTTATCGCGGGCTTTGAGCGCGGCGACCGAATCAAGAAATTCCGTAACGAAAATAAACCTAACACCCCCCACTCCGACCGGTGCGGCGTTGAAAGCCGTGTATCGTCTAACGTCGTTTCAGTTCGGCAGACAAATCGAAAAAAAAATTCCGTAACGAAAATAAACCTAACACCCCCCACTCCGACCGGCACAGCAGTGCGGCGTTGAAAGCCGTGCATCGTCTAACGTCGTTTCAGTTCGGCGGACTTCGGCACGGTGTTTGTGTGCATGCGACTAGACGTATGCGTGTAGACTAGCTGCTAACTGCTGATTCTATCTCTTTTAGACACAATTTCGGAAAAGTTGAATTTGAAAATGAATAATGTTCCACAAGAATCCATAACAAAATATGGGACCATCATTGAGGCGGTATTTTCCAGATATTTAGAGGATATAAGTCTCAAACTTGTTTCTTATTTCAATTACCATAAACCTATAGTTTTAATTATAAAAATTCCTGAATAACCTACACGTATTGTAAAATAAAAATATTTTAAAATATATTAACTTCTCATTTATTCAATAAAAGAAAAAAAATTGTTTTCTTATCGGTCACCACGCTCAAAAAGTGTAACTTGAATTAATATCAAAGAAAAAAAATACTGTATAAATAAAATAAATAAATAATTATAATTGCATAAGTTGATAAAAAATGCTATGCAATATAGCTTTACCACGGCAGTCCCCGGGTGCTACACGTATTTTTAGTGTAATTTCTTATCCATTTTAGGAGGAGAAAACGAAAGTTGTGTATGTACACAAAGGCTGGTAGAGTAGATACCTCCCTACCAAACTCTTATCGTTCAATCTGCCTAACATCCTTTCTTCTAAAAACACTATAAAGAGGATTCTAGATAGGCATATTAGAGAGGAATGCCTTTGGGCAAACCCGTTAAACTCCTCCCAATATGCCTACAAATCAACAGATCATGCCCTGTACGATCTAGTAGGCAAAATCGGTCATTCCCTAAATCACGGGGAGATTGCGCTGGATGCCTTCCTAGACATATAAGGCGCGTTCAACAACGCCCTTCCACCCTTAGGCCTGCCAGAAGATGTCAACAAGGCGCGTACTTTCACCCCTAATGTGGACCATTCGGTGGATAACCTGCTAGACGATCTCTCTCTGCAGCGGGCGAATTTCCAATGCTATGAGGACGATCTGGTTATTATTTTTAGGGGCAAGTTCGAAGAGGTGATCTCCAATAAAAAAATATCTCTGTACTTTATAATTCTTTATTTTTGAACTATAAAAAAATATAGTACAAAAGTTTACAAAACTAATTTTTCCAAACGATCAATTTCCTGTTCCATTTTATGACATAACATTGGAAAAATAAATATAAAGGGTAAAACCAAAGTATCAAAATAAATAATATTCTGTAACGATTATTTAATTTATTTATATAATACTTAGACACTATTATTATAACCCACAATTCTAATTTATTACAATTTATCTTTTCTATACAGCCCTTAAATTGAAACTTCCCGTCCATCGGCAAACTCGCGCTATTTATGTAAAGCCAGTGCCTTTGCCCTCTATATGGCCAACGCTAGACTTCATACCGCGGGCAAGGTAACAAAGAACAGGACCGGCTTCCCGTCACAATACTGTGTTATTAGAAATTAAGAAACATAACATCCAACATTCTTCAACAAGTCCCAAACACGATCAACAGATGGTGCGAGAGGGAGCAGATGTCTGTTAAACCCCGTAAAACTGTTAACGTCCCCTTCACTAAGAGCAGAATGCTCGACAAGCTTCGACAGCTTACATTGGCTGGGAAAACTATCCCTTTTGCGGAGGAGGTGAAATATCTGGGGATAATCCTAGATAAGAAACTCACCTTGAACCCCCAATTGGATAAAACCATTAACAAAGCCAGACTATCTCTCTAGCTCTAGACCATCAGAAAGAAATGCGGCAAATCATGGGGATCTACTGGCTTTACCAAACAATGGTAAAACCCATGGTTACGTACGGCTCTGTCGTTTGGTGAGACAAGGGACTTCCAACGGACGACTAGAGCAAATAAGCTGGCTGGAATACAGCGGTTTGTGTGCCTCGCCATCACTGGGGCAATGTCAACCACACCGACGGGAGGCATGGAGACCATGCTGGACCTAACCCCTCTTCACATTCTGCTGGGAAGATAGACCAGGATGGTATCCTATAGACTCCTGAAGGTGGATAGTCAATGCAAAGAAGAACTGCAATGGGACAAGATGGGACTGATGAGCGAAATTAATCACCACTTCCTCGGCATGGTCTCAGACTCGCTAGTTCCCCGACAGCACATAAAAAACCATACAGCGTCTTCATTGCAGAGAGAGACGTATAGAGCAGGGCGATAAAACCCTCTCCCAGGCGGACTATGCGTAGTACACGGACGGCTCCAAAACTAAAAAAGGAATAGGGCGGGAGTTTTCGGTCAGAAGCCCAGAGTTGACATATCAATGAACTTATAGGCTCTCTGGCCACGATCTTCCAAGCAGAAATGATTGCTATAGAATTGGGAGCGAGAGAGTTGATTTTCTCTCCGCAAACAAGACTATAAAGATCTTTTCGGATAGCCAGGCAGCCCTCAATGCCCTGAGCTCCAATCGAGTTTACTCAAAGCTGGTTTGGAATTGTATAAATACCCTTGAATGTCTCGGTGCCCGGAACACAGTTACTTTGATCTGGGTTCCAGGACACAGCGGTGTGGAGGGCAATGAAAAAGCCGACGCGCTTGCTAAAATAGGAACCGAATCTGAGTTCATAGGACCATAACACTCACGAACTGGAGATATACACCAGGGTAACTCATTCGAAGGCGTTTATAACCAACCCTTCTATGAACGTCTCTGCTCAGATCCGAGAATGGAATAGGAAAGATCTACGCATTTTCACTGGACCGATGACAGGAGACTGCCGTCTGAGCAACCACATGAGAATAGGTCTGCAACAAACATCTGACTGTTGATTTTGCAGCGTGTAAGACGAATCTGCAGAGCACATTTTATGTACCTGCTCCGCTTTGGAAAGACCAAGGTTCCAGATCTTCGGATTTACCCGACTGGAGCCTACCGACTTTAAACAAGTCTCACCCAATTCGACCATGTCCTTCATCAAAAGGTGTGGCTTGTACGGTGAAGTATAAGTTAGTCATGAGCCACAATAGATCCATCTGGATCGCAGTGAAAGGCGACGAGATCATCCCATTCATTTTCAACCTAACCTAAGAGGAGAGAAACGTGATTATAAAATTTAAGTTTATTATCGAAAGATTACACACCTACATTTTAGCAAAGTTAGATGCAATAAGTTGATATTACAATTACATAGTTATGTGATAATTAGAAGGTCATTCCATGATTCGTGAAAAACTGATTTTATTAAATAATAGTTATATGTGTTATGTATGGAATTAGAAAGGGGCACATTAATTGTAAGAATTTTATATTAATTCCGTCTGATTCACATGCTTGTTTTTATATTATATAAATTTTTGAAATCTGAACTTAATTTACTTTATGGAAAGAAAAATGTAAAATTCCATTTTGTGCGTTATTACAATAAAACTGAACTGATTGTTGATTTGCAGGACTATGTTGGGAATTAAAAAAAAAAGTTATTAAGAGCAAACTTCTCGCGAAAAACAAAAATGTTGTGATTTTCTAATATAAAATTGTATTTATATGCGCGCCACTGGCAATACTTCGCGATGTTTGTGCAACGATAAAGCAGCACTCTGCAGGCATTTAAAAAAAGGAGGGAACCCACAAAGCACGTATCTTCTAGAGACCCCACGCCAATGTTAAACTTTTAAACCAAATTAGCGCCACCTTGTGTTTGGAGCTGGAACTAAAATGACAATTGACAGATGGCGGTAAATTCAAATTGTAATATTTAGGAGTAGGTAGTAGTTTTAAATTAAATTTTAAATGATTTCCACATAAATTATTTTATAAAATAAAGAATGGAACTAGTAAGTTCGAAACTTTTATTTTACAAAATAATTTAGGTCGATTATACCAAATTTGAGGAATTAATTTGTTATAAGCAGGGGTCTGATGTGGAGAGTTGGTTCTGCATATTATTATTAAATAAATATAAGATATATCAATAAATAATAAAATAGAACATTCTTAAAATATGTTTATTAATAACTTAAATAAATATTATTAGATAAAAATAAATACAAATAATAATACATATTTAACGAATACTTACTTGCAGCAAATAGGTATACAATCTCAAATCTTTAAAATACCTATCAATAATTTAAATGTGAAGTAGAGACTAGGATATTACATTTTATTAACACTAAAATAATATATTTTATAAATGTCTTTTAAACCGAGGACAAATGTAATATAGGTATTGTGTTAAAAGGTGAATCCTTTTAACTATTCATTCAATGATAAATAGGTATTTTCCTTCCAAATACAGATGGTGGTATTACTCCACTGCTTTGTGTATTACTCTCTTATGTGAAAAATGATTTCGGAATCTAGTCCGATTATCAATTAGTTGTTATACCCGTTTGTCTTTTTATGATGCAGATGCATGGTGAATCAATGAAGTTTTTCTCGAAGTTTTCAACGTAGCACCCACAGGTAGCACCGGTAGCACCAAAATTATTGCAAAACACAGTAGAAAATAGAAAAGCAAAACATCACAATTATGCAAATAACTAAGACGAAACTATAAACAGAAACCAAAAGCCAAAGCCAACAAAAAATCACTAAAATCAGACGGAAAAATGAGATTAACCAAAAACATAAATAAATACACGTCACATCTTTGGAGTCTTTGGTGAAGTTTTTCTCCCATAAACAGTGTTGCCAACACTCCGCTTCGCTTTCTCGCTGGATTGGTATATTAAAACCGCTAGAATCCACTAAAAGCACTGAATCCCGGCTAAAAGTGAAATTATACTTAATATAATGACAATGTACAACGATTTTACCAAACTTATCAATACAGATGACAAAAATCACGTTTGAAAGAGTAACAAATGAATAATAAAATCATTAAAGTGTTCGCTTATGGAAGTGATCCTCTAAAAAAGACAAAAACTCGAGAACAAGTCACAAATATATTGTATACTGTGCGTGCAAAAGATTTATTTTACTATTAATTTTATTTAAATTTTTTCAAAATTCAAAACCGCTAAAAAACCGCTAAGCCGCTAAATAAAGTTTTTACCCACTAAATTGAAAGTAAAGCCGCTAGATCTAGCGAGAAAACCGCTAGGTTGGCAACACTGCCCATAAAGCTTAAAAATGGAGTAAGAAATCAGAATTTTACCAGTAGCCCCATCTAGAGTTTGGAGCAAATAGCATAAAAAATGTCAGTTGTCGGTTTTGACCTTGGTCATTCACGTGGAACCTCTATGTGCTTTGTGAGGGAACCTATCCCATTTAAAAACTACTAGATATTTATTAAAACAAAAAGAAGCAAACTTTCATAGATTTAAAACAGAATAACTCGTAAATATATTTTTTTTTTAATTTATTTTAAAAATTATCAAAATAAATACTTTTCGAAGGTTTACAAAAAAATCAAGGTTCCTCCACCCTAAGTTTTATTATTGGTATTTCCTGAAAATTTCACAAAAATCGGACTATAGCAGGGACAGAAGTTGACAACGCTTTTGCCAGTTCTCCCACTTCATACCACAAACCTTTTACACAGTTTATAGCTAAAGAATCAGATCGCGCACTCTGCGTCGGCACTTTTGATCTCAATGTTCCAGTTTATACACTGCGCAACTCGGATTTGTATCCCTGGCGCATACAGAATCAAATCATAACCAATACAATATATGACAACCGTCTACTATATTCAAACAGCAGTCTTCTGCGCATCCTAAATTTGTATCCCTGGAGTGGATGTTATTTTGGAACATTCAAGTGAGCTAACTGATTCTTTAGCAATAAACTGTGCCTTTTATATACTAGGTCTTTTCCTTTGCATTGAAAGTGTAGCACTGATCTACACCACTTCTGAAAATATCGTTCCATTTATACAAATTGTATGGATGGAACGATATTTTAACGTTTACCATCTCTCTACCTAGCAAAAGCCTTTCCAACTTCTGTCCCTGCTGTAAAAATACTCAGAAGGAATTATAAATTTTCAAGATGTTCGGTTTGCTCTTAATTTGATTTACATCTGCATGAAAACTAAAATTTATTTCCTCGGTTTTGATATTAGAGTCAAAATTCCGAAGTTTTTTTTACATACAATAGGCTTTCCTAGCCTCTTCAGCTGTACTGAAGGAATTTGATGGGATGGAAGGGTTTTTGGTAGGTACCCGAGAGGATATTACTGATCCAGTCCAGCATTTGCCTATTGTTATGAGAAATCCTCATAGGTCATGCAACAGTGGGGTCGAACCCATTACCTTCCGAATGCGCTTTTATCTAAAAATGGTCACCCAACCAAGTAGTAACCGCCCGCAGTTCGGCTTAACTGCAGATATTGATACACAGAAGTCAAGCTGATGCCGAAACATAAAAATCTGTCCGATAATACCCTTAAAAAAAAAAAATCGGGTGCCGCTTCTCAGACTGACACAACTTCTGGCACTTCAGTATAAAAAGGCCCTTTTATGGTGCGTTTGATTTGATCATCGGAGATCTCCGAGCGCTTCAAAAGTGTTTGAATTGACACTCCGAGAGATCCCTAAAGTGTTTGTTACGCTTTGGAGCGAGAACATAGAGCGAGCTCGATGTTCTCAGAGCAGAAAGATCGAGAAGAGGGAGAAATTTGTCTTTGTCTCTACCTATCTCTTTTTAATTAACTTACAAACAAATTTGAATCTCAAAATGAAAGACCAGACAAGAACTCAACAAATTACTTAGCCGCTTTTGTCTTATAGCTAAAATTATTCATCATAAAAAAACACAAAATGTGTGTTTGGAAAATACATTTTTTCTGTCCAGATCTAATCACCAGTAATCACAGTCATGGAGTAGGAGAGTGAATCGGGCATTTGTGGTAAATGCTGCATTTCAGGGCCATTACCCCTTATTATTAAAAGTTTTTCCATTTTCTTTACTTTTTGCTCACTATTTTAACATACAAACCAGAAACAAGAATCACAAAAAAGCGAGGTTATGTTTTTTACTTGTTTTATTTGATTTGATTCAATGCTCTATTGTGACGTCATCACTTCTCGGTCTCCTCGACGCTCGCTCGATCGAGTTTCAAATCAAACGCCCCTTTAGTTATTACATACGATTATCGTCTATAAAAAAATGTATGTCAAATTGAAGCAAAGGTTGTGGCTTGGTGATGGAATTTAGTTGCCGGAGTAAAAACTTCCGCGACTGACCAGCATTTAAATTAATTACTCCCGTGATATGAAAATAATCATTTCGAACATCCAGATAATAGTCAGTTCTGCAATAAATAAAAAGGCATTCGTTTTCGATTATTTTTATTAAAATTGTAACACATCAGCGAATATTCAGTCATATTAACAAAGTTTTAAGTTAGAAATGAATTTAACAATTTATAAAATGTAATCGTCTCAGTGGTTAACGTCAAATAAAATACTTTTAGTATTTAGTATTTTATTATTATATTTTAGTACAAAATGAATCAAATATACATAAAAACAATTCAATATTTTACAGAATGTCCAATGAATGTTAACCTACTAAATAAAACCCAAAGAAGGCTATGCACAATAGGTAAAAAATGAAAATAAACAAAAAAAAACAAATTTACAGCATACCTGCAATTGATGGGTAGGTCAGTTCAGCTAATTATGCATTTCTATCCTCAAAGAGTCTTTCATCATCAGAACATAAGGTTGCATAATATCGAGAACCGAATTCCCAACTGTCTTTGTATTTGTTACTAACGACTAATGATTTTTTTGTCTTGATGAAACGGTCGGCTGCCGTCAGTTGGAAATTAACACGTATATCATTCTGGAACAAATAGGGAAAACATTAGGGATTTCGGTTCTGTTCTTCTGAAGAGTAAAAAGATGAATTTTTTTTTTGTCATAACCATATTAACCAATACCACAAGGTAGACAAATTGATCTATATTTTGTATAATTAGTAAACAATAATTATTGATTTCATATGGTACAATTGTTTCCTGATAGTAATTTAGAGTCATGATCAATTCACCAAAAAAAGTTTACTAAAAAAGAACTCGCGAATTAACAATTTACAGAATTAATGATCAAAAAACTGGGTAGGAGTGAGTTGGACTATCAGGGTTTCCTAATAAGAAAAATAAAATTTGTATACTGACCACTTTAACATTGACAAACCATTTGTTATCAGTGGTATTAATATTATGGCTTATCAGATATTTTGTTATATTTCATAGCTACCTATACACATACATTTATTAAAGGATTATCTAAATAATTTGTAAGAAATGCTATTTCTCTTCCTATAAGATTTGTGTAAAGATAAATGATAAAATAAAATCAATCTCTTCTAGTGGGTGTTCTACTTTCTATATTACTTAGTATTTATTAAAAGTAATAATGTTTTACACAGAATTTAAGAGATAATAGATCTTTTTACTCTTCATTCGAATATTCAACAGATAAACTCTCCCACTACTCTTGTCTTTAATTTTTTTGTTACTACAAAAACAAACAATCATATCAACATGTACCAGTTTTTTCCTAATAATTGTTTCTGCCAGAAACTTCTAAACATTCTATATATCTATTGAGCTAAACAAATTTTAAAAACTGCAATCATGATGTAGGTATCTTAGAAACCCTGTATATTAGACCTTATCATTGTTCTAACAAAGAGAAGAGATAGTCTCGATAATAATAGTAAACATTACAGTATTAAGACTAATACAAATAAAAAAATATATTATTATCATCTGTTTAAGTATTAAACATTTAAAAAGAGAAATAGGTAAGATACAATTGGAGACTTTTTTTTCAAAAAACAACACATGCCCAAAAATGCCTGAATTAAGTTGTATTTACTGGCTCAGTCGGCTTCAGGGGTTGAAATTCACTCATAAGGTGGTGAATTAGGGAGAGTATTATTATAATTATTATTAATTATTATTATAACTGATGATTTACTACAAAAGTAACACAGAAACAGAGATATTCACTATCAAATATAGAGCATTTCTGCAAAATATATTGAGACTGGTATAATGTATTTGTTTTCTGAAAAAATCTGGTTTTGGACATGTTTTTTAAAAAAAGGTCTTCAATTAGAAATACTGCCAATCTACAAATTACTAGTTAAATAAGTTATCTAACAAAAAAAAATGTCCTAAATCTAAATGATGCTATCAAACTGGAAGATATAAGATATTTTTAGTAAATTCTTTAGACTTATCAGGGCATCCAAAAATGTATAAATATAAGAATCAACAATATTTTTCTGCTATATAGCAGTTTAAACTTACAAACTAAAATAAAATTTAGAGACAGGCTTATAAATTTCACAAGGAATTTATTGTAATTGTCTTTCTAAACACCATAATAATTCTTTGTCTTCCTATTTAAATATTATTTAACATAATGTTCACTGATGGGATTAAAATTACCCAAGCTACAGGTTCATTTAATTTGTTGGGCTAAATACAACATTAAATAAGGCTGAACTATTTACAACAGTTTTTTTAAAGACCTATTGGGCACCATCAAGCACCTGGGAGACTCTTTAATCAAATAAAAGATTGTTCAAAACTCTGAGGAATGTCTTATTAAATTGGCACCAAACAAAAAGATCTTACTATAAGGTGTCAAGCTATAAAGGTATTCCTGTAGAAAAGATTGTAGACTTATTAGTAAAAAAAGGATATATAGGATGATTAAAGTCAATTGAAAGAAAGAAAGAAACATAAAGAGGATCAACAAAGGATATATAGGATGATTAAAGTCAATTGAAAGAAAGAAACATAAAGAGGATCAACAAAGATATGGATGTGAAATTTAACAATAGTTATCAAGTATCTACCTTCAAAGAGAGGTAACTTTTTTTGTGTCCTAAAATGGGATTAAACTATGTATTTTAACATAAGTTTAGATTAGTTACAAACGCCAGTAACAATTTTTTGCCTTATTTTTGTTTAAAGACACCTATCAGAAACATTTATAAAAATTAATTGTAAAACTTAAACAACAAAATACCATATTATTTTTTTTATAACAAAAATATATGAGTTTTGGCCATCATAATGCACTTAACTACTGTTTATATGACTGTTAAATAAGATATCTAATTAAAAATTCTTAATATTTGGAAAATATCCAAATTGTTCTATTATAAAAATTATCTACATTTCCGAGAAAATAAGCCACAAAATATGGATTTTATTTAAAAACTATTTGTGTCAACTAAATAAAATATTACAAAACAAAGAGTTTCCAAACTAGTGAACATCATAATTTCATCATCATACACCTTAATTGTCATAAAAGTAATATTAATTTTAATCAGTCAATTCTATGGGTAAAGCTAAAACCAAAAAATTTATTATGATATTTAGAAATAATGGATGCTTTTCTTGAACTAATTTTTATGTTTATAGTTTATATTTTCACTGACAAAATTCTGCATATTTGACTTATTAGAAATACTGTGACTGTAACATTGTATAATGAATTTTGTCTAAGTGACTTCATAGAAAAGGAACAACAGAAAAATTTTAAACTAAATTTAATTGCATCATTTCTAGAGACCCTATGAATTTTGTCTTCAAAAGAACCCTTCATTTAGTTATTTAAAATATGAATTATGTATACCTAGACCTAATTATTTAAATATATACAATGCTGTAAGCTTTAATATACCATATTTAAAATAAATAGTTAATTAATGCACCAAACATAAAGGACAATTTAAATAATGCATTTAAAGTGATAAAATGTTCACTGGGACAACACCCACAAAAACAGTCTCTAATAAGATATTAACTTCACGTATGTTCAATATGATCATTCTCTAAAGCTATGACATACCCATAGAGATAATAGAAAAAGCTAAGGAGATAGAAAGCTAGTTTTATCCATCCTTCTCTTTGGCACCTGGTAAGTATATCTGCATTCATAATACTGGTAGGATCATAAATACCACATCCTGACATCACAGGCCTTGTTCTGTATCTATTGATGTGATAAGCAATAAGAGGAATGTTTAAACAAAGGGAAAACCATTCTCCCGAAGCAGCAAATAGAATATTGAACAATAAATGTAGGAGATATTCAGGCAATACCAACTGCAACAAAAAATGTATATCATTAAAATTTTATATATAAAAACAGTAAATAGACTTATTTGTCACAGATTCACAAACTGTTTAAAGAGCTGAGAATGTTACTAAACTACTCGAGTTATTTTAAAATTTCATATGACTAGTCAAGTTCTTTGGCCTGCCTCTTCAAGTAACTGTATTTAACTGAATACAGCATCATTAATTATACATAAATTACCGATTAAATACAATGTATGTTTATTTAGATCTATTTAAAACTATAATTTAGGATATACTCACCGGGTTCAAGCTATTGCATTGGTCAATAGGATTTTTATAATCAGTTTTTAACTCATCGAAAGCTATTACGTGAAATAATGAAAAGAAAATAAGGAATGCGTCTACTATGAGAGCTATTATGTACGAAAAGGCTGGAAAATTAAACGCCATAATTACTTTTCTTTTACTTTTGATACAATGCAGATTAATTAAATCACAAATTTATATGCAAAAACCAACCAACTAGGGCCGGAGGTTAGAACCACGAAACATAGAATTTGCTGCTTTTCTTTTTTTGTCTTGTCGTTTTTCTTGAAGTTGACAATGACAGTGACATCATAAGTGCGATCGTTTATTATACCTCCATGTGATCCGTAAAATCAACATGAAAACAACTCCGGTTTAAAGTTCGTGTTGTTCAATGGACATTTGTTTATTTTTTATTTTTAAACTATCCGAAATCACAATTAATTAATGAAATCTGTAATGCTACTAGAACAGAAGTAAAAGTTGGAAATGCTTTTGCACTGGGGGGCTATTTTCAAAGTATGGGAGCACTCATTTCTCTCAAGATTCTCATCAGAAATGTCATACGTGAATGTGGAAATGTTATTTTTAAAGGCATCGAGGATTAAAATTCTTAGGAAGATTTTAATTCTCTCTAAATAAACCGAGAGAAACAGTCAGTGAGTTCACACTGGCCCTAAGAGCCCTAAAAATACGGTTTTACGTTGACGTATGACATTTCTCTTGAGAGAAATGAATTCTCTCGAGTTTGAAAATAGCCCCCCTGCCGACCTAACTAAAAATGGCACAGATCTGCGATATTTAGCGGCACTCAAAGACATTACAAAATGTCTTTGGCGGCACTACAACGCATACGCATTATGGAATTTTTGGGCGAAAATCCATCGTAAATCACACATATGCATTATTGGTTGCCTATATCAATTATCAGGATTGGATCGCCTCTTGTTTACTCTAAAAGTAATTTTAATGAAGCTATAGCGAATATATTCTGTGATTTGACTAAGGCGTTTGATTGCATCAATCATACAGTACTGTTACAAAAACTTTGAGTTTACGGAATTAAACATGAAGCGCTGATACAATATTATCTTTCAGTACGTAAGCAAATGGTAAGAACTACTCAAGGGCTATGGGGGCCACGGCCCCTCGAGATCATGGGCGAAGTTATGTCATCAGATCTGGGGGGGCTAAAGCCCTAGCCCTAGTCATATAATATATAATAGTTCTAGAGGTATACTGAAGTTAAGTAAAAAAATTCTGGCGAATCTATGAAAATGGATAAAATATCATATATAATATATATTTATATCAAGTAAAAAACCTGAAAAATGTTCATCACAATAATTCATTAAAAAATTTCCTCATTTTCGCAGTCATGAAATAGTAGTTTGTGCAACAAGAGTAGATATGGACAATTCACTCGAGTTGTAGAGTATATTTTTTCTATGAACCACTAAGGAAAATATAAAAATTTAAAAAATTATTTTAGGTTTAGACAAAATAACTAATTTTAAAATAATTTATGAATTTTATTAATTTATAAAATATAATAAACATAAAATAAGCCCCTTGTCCAGATTCGAACCCAGGCTATTCGCGTGGAATCTAGATGCTCTGTCCTCTGCTTCACTCCACTCCAGGTTTTTAGTTTTAATACTCGTAATTAAATCAGTTTCATACAATTTGATTAAAATTCATTTTTTTAAATGTGGCCCAAATAAAAATAAAAATGCCATTTTTTATCGATTCTAAACAAAAATAACTAATTTTAACGTATGTAATCTTAATGTCTAAAAAATATACTGACAGAATTTAAAATTTTAAAAATAATAGTAGTTGGGTGTCCAAAATATGAATTGTGATTGGTGGATTTCATTTTTTTGCAGTTTTCTCACTATGTTATGTTGGGAATGGGGTGTTAATACACTGCGACCTAAAAGATCTATTGTGCCCCCTTCTGTCGCTTATGCAGCACGGAAATGTCTCGATGCCTATAACGATCCTTCCAATTATGTTTTCTCAAGGAAGTGTAGGATTTGGAGTGGCTTCAAGTTAGGTAAATTTCCCTCTTCTATTTTATATGCTCCTAGGTATAGTGCCCTTTGATTGGAGTGCTACACATTCAGTTAGAATGTGAACGAAGGTTTCGTCCTCCTCACAGAATCTGCAGTCACTATCTTCTACTAATCTCAGTTTACTAAGGTGTCCTTTTAGTTTTCATTGTCCAGTAAGGATCCCTGTTACAAGTGTTCTCACTACTAGAAACATGTATAATATGAAAACAACTTCAAATACAATCTGGCTAATGTGGAACACCCCGAAAGCCTTGCCAGACTCATCTAATGATCGCCAGGCGCGCTAAATTCGGCACGTTCGATTGCTATTCCTCTCCTCGTTTAACTATTTGGCTTGTCAGTCCGACCAAAATATGGTTTTATAACCGAAACAGAAACTAAATTTCGGCTCCTTTCTTAGTTTCGGCCGAAACCGAAACAGAAACAAGAACTTTGTTTTAAGGCAATCTCTTATTGAAATTTGCAGTATCTTATTGTTTTAGACTAATTAACTCGTATTATAAATTTAAGCTACATTTACTTATTACCTATTTATTTTTAGTGATCAAAAGTAGCCATTAATAAATTTATGGACATTCTTTTTTTTATTACTTTTAAAATTAAAAAAAAAAGTAAGTGAATTACAAATAAGTATCTATCATTTCTGCATCTGTAGTAGATATTTTGTAACAAAAAATAGTATTATGAAGGGAATTATATATAATGTATAATTTTTATAAAAAAAAAAAAATAAACAAATTCAGCGGATTAAATATGTTTGTTACTTATAATTAAATTAAACAGTCTAACGTTGTAGGGTAAAAAAAAATATTTTTCCACGTTTTCACCTAAAAAATTGCTCCTTTGATCCGAATAAATTAGGCCAGGAGCACTAAAGACTGTTCACTTGAAACAAAGCAGAGATGTTTGTGTGTACGTGCACTGTGTAAGAATGGCACCCGGCACAGTCGCCATTGTGCAGGACACAACCAAGTGTGATACGAAAACTTTCGAAAGTAGTTTTGCTGTCGGCTGCAGTTTCGGCCAGTTTTCCGTCGAAACCGAAACTGTAGTCGAAACTCTAATTTTAAGCCGAAGTTGGCCGAAACCGTAACCGAACCTTCGGTCAGACACTACTTGTGAGTCTGGCAGGCCTTCGTGATTGTAATTTTCAGCCAGACGTGTATTTTCACTTAGAATACCACTAGTGACTAAATTATTTCCGGACATTTTTTCAAACTTAAGAATATTTTGAAATTTACTCGAAGACGATGGATAAGTTTCTTAAAATATGCGTGAGTGAGCAAAAATTTACTTATAATAATTTAAGCACATGTGGTATTGGGTAAGAAAATTTTACACCAAAATATCCAAATTTCAAAACTTGACAGACATACATTAAAACGACTAAAATCAAATTTTCAAAGGTGGCCATACCACAGCATATAAAACATATATTTTTAAATGCTGTGGCCATACCATGACCATTTGTCATATTTGAAGTCGTTTAGTTGACGCGAAAAACCTCATTATTATTTTACTTAAAATAAATGTAGTGTATTTCTACCTAGTTATAATTGATATTAAATAAAATATTAACCACTAAAACGGCAAATTTTTAATCACACTATCGCGTTGCGTCGTAATATTTTATGCATGGAAGGGCTTCTCAACTTTCAAAAAAATTTTCAGTATAATTTCGTTTAGGGTACCCACCAAAAGGAAAATTAACGGAAATTTTTCTAGTTGTCATGGAAACGTTTTAAAATAACAGCATTTGATCGGCTATAAAATAGAGGTGTAAAATTACAATATTATCTATTACGTGACAAATTTTCAAACCCGGGAAAATAAAAGCAAAAATATTATATTTTTTCGATTTTGAAGATGTTACCAGACTCATTTGCCAATTTCGTAAATCAGCCAGACATTATTATTAACATTTCATGATTGTATCAATTTATATGCTAAATTTTATGCCACACTCACTTTCCACTATCTGAGATAATCCAAACTGCTATTTTTATAAACTTTTTGTTCTAGTTTAGTAAATGTATAATATTTATGACTGGGAAAATAAGAGTCAGACTCAAAAATTTTGTTTTTTGTTACTCATATACACGTACTGGAAAAATGAGTAGGTACGAAAAAAATTCACTGCCTCCTGAGCTAAATGTAAAATTGCAGAATCAATCAAATGGCACGATTCTTTTTATTTTTTAATTTCTGTTCTAAAATCTGAAATGTATGAGTAGATGTGCGATAAATGTTCGAATTATTTTTGGGGGGGCTAATTTGGTTTTTGGGGGGGCTTAGCCCCCCCAAGCCCTCCCCTAACTTCGCCCATGCTCGAGATGAAAATCCTTACCATTTATAAGCCTTTTATTTAAAAATATATGCTAAAAAGGGAATGGCTAAATGCCCCCACCGAAAATTCGTCTCGGAGCCGCCCTTGGAACTACTAAGGACTCTCAAGTTTAGTATAAAAGTTGGAAGTCCCTCAGGGGGGAATAATTTGTAATATAGATATACGAATTTCTTTGTTGAGTTCCATTTTATTCATTCTCTATATAAATGATTTAACTCAACTTAAAATTGCAAGTACTTCCAAGCACAATTAGATATTTTATAGTTTTTTTTATTTTCATAATAAAATTGCTGAAGAAATTACCACACTTTAATTATTTAAAGCCTTTAAAAAAACATCCAAAAATGGGAAACACAAAATCAAAACAGTTTAAACTCTTCAAATAGGTACTTAAAAAATCTGATGTGTCCAACACATGACTTTCCTATCTAGTTATATAAATGTTTAGAGGATAAACTAAATATATACATTGTCCACATACATCTACCTCGAAACATGTTTCTATAGATATTCATGGAAAACGAAAATACTGAAAAATTTTAATTTCCTACAATTTTTTCATTACGGTCCATTTTAGAAAAATCATGTATAAACAAAAATTATAGAGATCGATATCGCAAACAACTTTTATTTCAAAAACTTTCATATTAAAAATCAGAATTTTGCACATTTTGTCAAATTTCTCGAATACGGACCATTTCAGGAAATTTTTACATAAAACAAAAATTACAGATAATAATATTAGAAGTAACTTTTATTTGAACAATTTTCCTCTCCAAACATAAATAACAGATATTTTCCATAAAATATAAAAACGGCCTCCCATAAAGTACCCCCTCAGATGTTCCGACTTTGTCCAAAATCTAATCATTTCACGTCAGGCCGAAATAAACCTTAAGTTTAAAATTTAATGTTTTTTTCTTTATCCGTTTTTGAGTTTTCTTCAAAATTCGAAATTTACACATTTTCTCAAATATCTCGAATACGGTCCATTTTAGAGAAATTATGTAGAGAATAAAAATTATAGAGAATTATATTACAAACAACTTTTATTTGAACAATTTTTATAAAAAAATATTTTTTTTACATTTTGTCAAATTTCTCGAATACGGACCATTTTAGGAAAATTTTGTATAGAACAAAAATTATAGATAATAATATTAGAAGTAACTTTTATTTGAAGAATTTTCTTCTTCAAACGTAAATAACAGATATATTCCATAAAATATAAAAATGACCACCTATAAAGTACCCCCCCAAATGTTCCGACTCTGCCCAAAATCTAATCAGCTCATTAGACGCTGAAACAAAGCTTAAGTTTAAAATTTGGTGTTTTTCTGTGTATCGGTTCATGAGTTATGCGTTATACAGACACACACACACACACACACACACAGACACACACACAGACACACACACACACACAGACATCATCGCGAAAATAGTCAAAACGGATTAAGGGGACCTCAAAACGTAAAAATCCGTCGAAAACTCGAGGTCGAAAAAAATCATGATTCCTATACTTTCCTTATATCTGTATACAGATAGGAAAGTAAAAATGAACAGCACACAAGCAAAATACTTTTAATTCTTATTTAAAATTCCAAAAATGAATGCGTATATAATTATTTCGTATCATTATTTCTTTATAATTAGAAATAAAACTGTTTTAAAATAGTCTATTACATTACCAGTGTGGAAAGTGACATTTATCACACGCGCGGGAAATATTGTCGCACGAGGCATAAGCCGAGTGCGACAATCATGCCAGTTTGAAAAATCACTTTCACACAAGTGTTGTACAATATTTTTCCTACTACCACAAAATAATTTTATCAAAAAAATGGCTATAAAGGTTAGCTGGTTTTAGATTTGTTTTTTATATGCCTTATTGAATAATTTTTCAAGCGTTTTACATTACAGATAGTGTTTTGTGAAAATTAAAAATATCGTGATTCCATTTACAAATAAATTCATAGGATCATAAAGATAAAATAACATTAGTTACAATTGTTTTAAACAAATAAGTTGAACAATCGTGAACCAAAACTTTTTTATTATTAATGGTTACTCACTTCTTTACTCACAATTTTTTTCTGAACAGTAAATAAAATAGTACAAAATATTATGTGGGTTATAATATGATAATTTGAAAAAGCCAGACGATAAACCATTTACGCTATCATGGCTGTGTGATTTGGCTTATCTAATTAAATATGTATGTGAACCAGAAAAAACAAAAATAATGTACGTAGTTACTTTAAAATTATTTTAATAATTTGTTAAAAAGAAATATCTAGAATCTATTTTTAAAAATTACAATTTAGGGCCCTATTCAGTAATTTATCGTTTATGGACGACATCACAAAGCATGTATCTTCTAGAGACCCCACGCCAATGTTAAACTTTTAAACCAAATTAGCGCCACCTTGTGTTTGGAGCTGGAACTAAAATGACAATTGACAGATGGCGGTAAATTCAAATTGTAATTTTTAGGAGTAGGTAGTAGTTTTAAATTAAATTTTAAATGATTTCCACATAAATTATTTTATAAAATAAAGTATGGAACTAGTAAGTTCGAAACTTTTATTTTACAAAATAATTTAGGTCGATTATACCAAATTTGAAGAATTAATTTGTTATAAGGGGTCTAATGTGGAGAGTTGGTTCTGCATATTTTTATTAAATAAATATAAGATAAATCAATAAATAATAAAATAGAACATTCTTAAAATATGTTTATTAATAACTTAAATAAATATTATTAGATAAAAATAAATACAAATAATAATACATATTTAACGAATACTTACTTGGAGCAAATAGATATATAATCTCAAATCTTTAAAATACCTATCAATAATTTAAATGTGAAGTAGAGACTAGGATATTACATTTTATTAACACCAAAGTTATATATTTTATAAATGTCTTTTTAACTGAGGACAAATGTAATATAGGTATTCTATTAAAAGGTGAATCCTTTTAACTATTCATTCAATGATAAATAGGTATTTTCCTTCCAAATACAGATGGTGGTATTACTCTCTTATGTGAAAAATGATTTCGGAATCTAGTCCAGTGATAAATTGATTATCAATTAGTTGTTGTACTCGTTTGTCTTTTTATGATGCAGATGCATGGTGAATATATGGTGAATCAATGAAGTTTTTCTCGAAGTTTTCAACGTAGCACCAAAATTATTGCAAAACACAGTAGGAAATAAAAAAGCGAAACATCACAATTTTGCAAATAACTAAGACGAAACTATAAACAGAAACCAAAAAATCAAAAAATCACTAAAATCAGACGGAAAAATGAAACTAACCAAGAACATAAATAAATACACGTCACATCTTTGGAGTCTTTGGTTGTTTTTCTCCCATAAGGCTTAAAAATGGAGTAAGAAATCATAATTTCACCAGTAGCCCCATCTAGAGTTTGGAGCAAATAGCATAAAAAATGTCAGTTGTCGGTTTTGACCTTGGTCATTCACGTGGAACCTCTATGTGCTTTGTGGACGACATCGTTAAGCTAACGACAGTTCAACCAACGACTTTTATAACGATAATTTTTGAAACTCTATTCAATAACAAAGTCGTTACGTTGTTTCTAGTTACCAAATCTGAACGATGATTTCTAGTAAGTTGGTATTATAATTTAGTGTTTTGTGATAAAAGAACGTATGTTGATGATTATAGCGGGCGTTTAAATTAAAGTTTTACAGTTAAATATCGCCAAAAATATGCATTTTATAAAAAAAAGCATCAGACAAAAGTTATATAGTTTTTTAGGGGAAACATTTTGGCTAAATTAGTTTTTTTTATAGCTGACCATAATATGGCCATATCGAGGTGGATTTTTTTTCAAATTGGAACCCTATTTTTTTACATAGGTATTCTTAGAGTTCATAAAAAAAAACAAGAAACTTCTAAAGGAAACATTTTTTTATTGGATTTCTACTTATTGAGTAACATCTACTTGAAAATTTTGCTGCGCGAAAAAAAGTTGGCCATATTATGGTTTGCTATAAAAAAACAATTTTAGCTAAAATGTTTTACCCAAAAAATTATTAAACTTTAATTTTTTTATAAAAGGCGGTATTTAACTGTAACCCTTTAATTTGAACACATGCTATATTTGACATTTTTTTTTGAACGTAAAATAAAAATTCTACCACACGATCAGGGGGTCGATTCTCGATTCGTAGGAATTCTGTTTCTCGCGGGCCATTTTTGCTGGTCATATTGTATGTAGGGTTTATTTAAATGAGTATGGATATATTAAAAAAAACAAAAAACAACTCGAGAACAGTTGCTGCGTTTGAGAATCCACATCGGATGCATTTTTTACATCTCGAGCGTTTTTTTATTCACATCGGACACATCTGTCCCATTACATTTACGTATACTGAGTCACGTGATCAAAGATTTTTTACATCTCAGATGCATCCGATGTGGATTCTCAAACGCGGCAAGTACAAGTTGTATTTATTGGATTTGAAAAACAAACCAAATTTGTGTAGGTTACGGAGAAGTATTATAGGTACTTCCATAATATAGGTTGTGTTACAGTTTCGCAGTGCTACTTTAGGAACATCACTGTTAATAAGAATCCAATAGTAAATGATTGAATGGGCAATCCTAACTTTGAATCAGATTTATTTTTAAAATTAAATAAATTAGAAAAAAATTCCTTACAAATTTTACTTGCTGTATTAGGTATATGGCAATTTAGTTGTAAAATTTGTAAAAAAGTGTTTTTATTATTTAGAACATATCCTGATTCACAATAAAAAATGAGAGGGAATGCAAAAATCACTATAACGACACTTCATATTATTAACGACAGCTCTTTGGCTATCGTTGATGAACGACAATTTTACAACCATGTTTGTCTATTTTCAACGACAATCGTTGCCTACTGAATAAGAAAAGTCGTCTGTGAACGATTATCGTCTATTAACGACGTCGTTCAGAGTTACTGAATAGGCCCCTAAATCATCAAATCGACTTTACTATTAAAATGGACATCAATCAAAATATAAATTAGACGTCTGACTTATTTGAGAGCTTATGTGGAAAGTAGATTCATATTCACACAAGTGTGGAAAGTAAATTTATTCACACGCGTGTGATATAAGGCACTTCCCATATGACATTAACAATGTGATTTTAAGACCCAACTTAACAAATTAAGGGGCCTATTCAGTAACTCTGAACGACGTCGTTAATAGACGATAATCGTTCACAGACGACTTTTCTTATTCAGTAGACAACGATTGTCGTTGAAAATAAACAAATATGGTTGTAAAATTGTCGTTCATCAACGATAGCTAAAGAGCTGTCGTTAATAATATGAAGTGTCGTTATAGAGATTTTTACATTCCCTCTCATTTTTTATTGTGAATCAGGATGTGTTCTAAATAATAAAAGCACTTTTTTACAAATTTTACAACTAAATTGCCATCTACCTAATACGTACAATTTGTAAGGAATTTTTTTCTAATTTATTTAATTATTTTAAAAATAAATCTGATTCAAAGTTATAGGATTGCCCATTCAATCACTATTGGATTCTTATTAAAACAGTGATGTTCCTAAAGTAGCACTACGAAACAGTAACAAAACCTATTTTATGGAAATTATACCTAAATAATACTTCTCCGTAACCTACACAGGAAACGAGGCTTATGGCCTGAGTTGTCGAAGCCGATGACATAAACAGAAAAGATAATCAGGAAAAAGGATATCAAATTTGGCTTGTCTTTTAAATCCAATAAATACAACTTGTACTCTTCTCGAGTTGTTTTTTTTTGTATTCTTTTGGAATAATTCTCGTTTTTTTTTAATATATCCATACTCATTTAAATAAACCCTACATACAATACGACCAGCAAAAATGGCCCGCGAGAAACAGAATTCCTACGAATCGAGAATCGACCCCCTCATCGTGTTGTAGGTTAAGAACAATAATTAATATATTCTGAAAAAAATGAATATATCACTGATAGAATTTTTATTTTACGTTCCAAAAAAATGTCAAATATACCGGGTGTTCAAATTAAAGGGTTACAGTTAAATACCGCCTTTTATAAAAAAAAAACAAAGTTTTATAGTTTTTTGGGGAAAACATTTTGGCTAAAATTGTTTTTTTTTATAGCAAACCATAATATGGCCAACTTTTTTTCGCGCAGCAAAATTTTCAAGTAGGTGTTACTCAATAAGTAGAAATCCAATAAAAAAAATGTTTCCTTTAGAAGTTTCCTATTTTTTTATGAACTCTAAGAATACCTATGTAAAAAAATAGGGTTCCAATTTGAAAAAAAAATCCACCTCGATATGGCCATATTATGGTCAGCTATAAAAAAATTAATTTAGCCAAAATGTTTCCCCTAAAAAACTATAAAACTTTTGTCTGGTACTTTTTTTTTATAAAATGCATATTTTTGGCGATACTTAACTGTGAAACTTTAATTTAAACACCCGGTATAATCATCAACATACGTTCTTTTATCACAAAACACTAAATTATAATACCAACTTACTAGAAATCATCGTTCAGAGTTCAGATTTGGTAACTAGAAACAACGTAACGACTTTGTTATTGAATAGAGTTTCAAAAATTATCGTTATAAAAGTCGTTGGTTGAACTGTCGTTAGCTTAACGATGTCGTCCATAAACGATAAATTACTGAATAGGGCCCTTATCTGAATTTGATTTCGGAGCACGATGAAATAATAATTGTCATCCATCGTGTTTCGGAGTGAAATTCTCGAACACATTAGTTGATATTTGGCATGTGTCAGTGTCATTACCATTACCGAAATGTCAATGTCAATTGCCAACAAAATTTCAGATGATTAATAAATGTTAACGACCCTAGAATTAGAATAAATAAATATTTTTTTCTATGGTACTTGGCAAATGTGGACAATAAAATGACGGTAGCAGATTTCTTTGGATGTACATTTTTGGCCTTCGGGCCCCCCTTTGCAATGTTTGTATTTACAATTGCTCATGATCCAATAAGGATCATTATATTGATAGCTGCAGCCTTCTTTTGGTTAGTATCTTTGCTATTGTCCTCTACAATTTGGTTTGCTTTGGTGCCTATAAGAAACTACCTCGAGTTTGCAATATTTTATACAGTTATATTTCAAGAAGTCTTCAGGTTTGTTATTTATAAAATCTTAAGAAAGGCCCAGAATGGTTTGAAGAAAATAACAGATAACAGTGCAACTTTTATTGAAAACAAGCATATTCTGGCTTATGTTAGTGGATTGGGATTTGGAATAATGAGTGGAGCCTTTTCAGTGATAAACATATTGGCTGATTCAGTAGGACCAGGCACTATGGGACTCAAATCTGGGAATGAGATGTTTTTCCTTACTAGTTCTTGCATAAGCCTTTGCTTTATTCTGTTAAATACTTTTTGGAGTGTGATATTTTTTAATGCATGTGATAACAGAAATCTGATCCATTCAGGTTTTGTTGTTTGTTCTCATTTATTAGCATCTTATTTGACACTATTAAACGGTGTTAGTAGTTGGGGGTGTATAGTCCCTCTATATTTAATTTTAATTTTTACTGGATGCTTAGCTTTTAAGGTAGTAGGTGGGTCAATAGCTTCCATTAAAAGTTGTCTAAGCTTTAAGTAAAAGTAGGTGAAACTATGATATTTATATTATTAACACATTCGCTGCATATTTGCTTGCGATATAATTCTTACCCTATATGCTGACTAAATAGAATGCAAATGAATAGTATTAGTCAAATTATGCGCACAAGTGTGGTCGGCGACCAACGATATCAAAATACTTACTAGCGTGTGCATCTGCAGCGAATGGGTTAATTATATCGTAATTCTGACTTATTTATTTTCTATTTTTTATAAGACTTAAGATATAGTACCTAATTAATTACCTTTAATATTTATAATGTTCATATTAAATGCTTTTTATACATAATAAATATGATTTTTAATAAATGTGGTAAATATTAAAAATTTTTGGCAAAAGAGATTACACCTGTTTTGTTTAAATAATAAATAAGACAATAACATCTAATAATTTATTTTTTTACTCCTATTCCTATTTTAATAAAGAATAGTCAGTGTGTCAATGACACATTAAGATATGTAGGTAGGTAATATAAAAAAAAAATATAAAGATTTTTGAATTTATAATATATTGCCATGAATTGTTCATTTTACAGTATTTTTTCTTTAGAATTTTATAGAAAAGTTTTAAGATACTAGTATAAAGTATTTTGCTTGTTTAGGTATCACAAAAAAGGTATTCTGTATAACTATTACAATAAAAATAAAATCGAATATTGGAAATGTATCTATATTTCTACCTATATATTCAATTCTTCCTTATTTAAAAATCATCAATTACTATAATTGATACATTATTAAATATCACATCCAAGTTGATAATGCTGGTGATTTTCGGATTAAAATAATCCTCAATGGTGACATTTTTTAATCCTCCAAAGTAATCTAGTACTTCAATGTGTTCAATATCTACTTTGGCTACGTAAAATTGATGATCTAAAAAATAAATAGTTATCTATAAATATTTTGTTCCAAAGTTCTGAGAAAATAAGTTACCAACAGGCCAATTTTTCATAGATGGGTGCTTGTCGAAAAGTGCGTGTTTACCAAAAGCATACTCTGGGGAAGACTCTTTGATCTAAAAATTAATAAAACATATTGACCACAGTATATAACTAGAATATTTATTTCTATATTACACTCTTCGTAGTTTAAGAGACCCTCGTTAACTCTCATTTTTAATCTGGTATTTTTTTAGAATTAAGTAGGCTTCATCCCCTTATATAGAGCTTGATTTATACTAAAAATTTCATGTTGGTTTTGATTTATAATTTTTTTAAAGTACAACCTCTCTAACTCCCTCATTTTTATTCATAGACTTCGCCCCCTTATATATAGCTTGAATTTTGCTAAACATTTCAAGTTGGCTATCATTTTTCGTTTTTTCAGAGTTTTTAAAAATATTTCAAATTCCCTTAAATCCCCCTTTTTATTTAGTTTTTTTTTTTTGTAAAATCTTTAGGCTTCGTCCCCATATAGAGCTTGATTTTTCCTGAAAATTTCAAGATGTTTAAAATTTAATGAGAACGATTTTGGTTTTAGTTTTTCGAAAGTAAACCTACAATACTCTTAACAGAGCATAATTTTAAATTGTAGGTATCTTAATCTTAGACTAGGTATAAAGAGAGGACTCGTAACGTCGCAGGAGAGGATTCGTAACGTCGCAGGAAAGCGTGTTCCATTCTGACATCAGTGATAGTTGACCAGAGGCGTAAAATGTTGGAAATAAAACAATGAACTTTTTTTATGTTTATTAGTACTTTATTGTTCTTTTTAGGTACAAAGCAAGTTCCAAGAATCATTAAATTATTAAAAAAATGTATGGGATATTTGCAATTTGAAGTTTATAATTACAGTAAAATGTTTTATTTAATTACTGCGTTAATTTAAATGGAACACCCTGTATTTTATGGTACCAATATTAAGGAAATTTTATTTACGTTAAAAGTTCTATTATGTTCCCTATATACTATTTTTAACAGACTTCAAAAAAGGAGGAGGTTCTCAATTCATCGGAATATATATTTTTTGTGTATATATGTTCAGCGATAATTCCTTTTTTTTTTGTTAGTGGTGGTCCCATATAAATTTGATCAAAATCTAATAATTGGGCCCATGAGAAAATCCTCAAACTCTTTATTCTTTATGTATGTTTAGCGATAATTCTTTACTACCTCGTCCGATTTGTATGATTCTTTTTTTGTGGTAAGGGGGATACCTCAGGGGTGGTCCCATATAAATCACAGAAATATAAATTTGGTCAAGATGTGGTGCGACATCTGCAGGATTTTGAAGTCGGTTTTTAAAATTACTTTTAATACTTGTTAAAATTATTATCAATAGTTTCAGTGAATCAATAAATTTCATACATCTGTTAATAGTTTTATTTTAACAAAGCTATTAAATACACATAGGTATTTATTCCAAAATTTGTCAGTAAATTTAAAATTTCCAATTAATGTTCAAAATGATGTCCATTATTGTCAATGCACATTCTGATGCGCTTTTCAAAATTATTTTTTACATTACTTAAAATCTTTAAATTATAATATTAGCAAACGCATCACGAATACGTGTTTTATAGAGTTTGATAAACTACATTTTTAACAAATCCCCAAAAGAAAAATCTTGAGTGGTTAGTTGAGTGATCTAGGGGGCAGATGGGGGGCAGGGTAGGGCGATCCGGGCGGCCGCCCGGAGCGGAATGATCTAGGGGCGCCAAAATCATGGAAAATGAAAATAAACTGATAAAAAAATTAAATTATAGGCTTTTATAAAATGCACTAAAAAGTAAAGAATATTTTTTTATCATTCTGATATCATATCAATAAATTATTTTTCATAATATTGCATCGTCATCGGACCCTTGTAAGTATACCAAATTTCATTGAAATCGGTTCACGGGAATTTTCTCAAAAACGCGTTGCAAGATTTGACTGATAGTTGACAAGATTAAGAGGCGGCGGCGGCGGAATTTATCATTTTTATTTCTAAGCACATAATTCAAATAATATATTTTTAAACATTAAGGCAAAATCTAGTTGAATTCAATTCAACATGACAAAACCACTCAACCACCGCCTTTCAAGAATTGACAAGTTTTTCGGCCCGTGGAAACACGACTGTACAGGAAACAACAATTTTGAAACCAAGCGAAACAAGATCTAACAGCCCTTTTGCCATTAGACTTCGGCTGGTGCGAAATAAAATAGTTTGTTTAAATTGTTAGTGCAAAAAAGCTTTAAAAAAGTGCTTGTGCATATTGTCCAGTGCGTTTGGCTTCTGTGAAGTGTTTTAATTTTTGTTTTAATTTTTAAAAACTAAAAAAATCCATCAGACATAAGCCCAAAAAAGGGTGGGGGGTAGATTTCAAAAATTAGAGTTTAGATCAAAACATGGCTTGTGTGGTATTAAATGAAAGTTGATTGTACCTGCAGTTGAATAAAATTTATTTTATTTTTTAAGCCAGTGGCGCACAAGTGGGGGATTTCAAAAATTAGAGTTTACATCAAAAAATGGCTTGTGTGGTATCAAATAAAAGTTGATTGAACCTGCAGTTGAATAAAATTTATTTTATTTTTTAAGCCAGTGGCGCACAAGGGGGATTTCAAAAATTAGAGTTTACATCAAAAAATGGCTTGTGTGGTATCAATTGAAAGGTAATTGAGTCTGGAGTTGAATAAAATTCATTTTATTTTTTTAAGCCAGTGGTGCAGGATGGGGATTTCAAAAATTAGAGTTTATATCAAAAAATGGCTTGTGTGGTATCAAATGAAAGGTAATTGAGTCTGGAGTTGAATGAAATACATTTTTTTTAAGTCAGTGACGCATAAGGGGGATTTCGAAAATTAGAGTTTAAATCAAATCATGGCTTGTGTGGTATCGAATGAAAGGTAATTGAGTCTGAAGTTGAATAAAATACATTTTTTTAAGCCAGTGGCACACAAAGGGGGATTTCAGAAATTATAATTTAAATCAAATCATGGCTTTTTTTGATATCAGTATTATCTTTTATTTTAATTAATTTGTTCCAAAAACCAAAATGTCCGATGTTAAGAGAAAACCCTCTGGGAGCGAATTTAAAAAGCGGAGATTGAACAAGCAAACACAGCTTCAAAACCAGTCAGATGCACTGCAAAACTTCTTGAAAGAAGGTAGTTTCAAGGCTCCCACAACCGACCAATAGTTGAACAACGCCCAGCACCTAGATACTGACTTTCCGGATATGGACCCCCCTTTGGACGCAACCGTCAGCATTACTGAGCTGGGTAAGTCATCTCAAACGAGTTTGGCGAGTAGTACTGCAGTTCCGCGCAGTTCCAAAAATCAAAATTCGCAAGTTGTTCAGACCTCAGAGAAACATTTAGAAAAGGCTACCGTCCAAAGTATCTCTTCTAAATCACTGGTCTGAAGTTCTTTTACGCATTATATCAGTCGTTAAAATGCTAGGGGAGAGCTCTCTAGTTTTTCGAGGAATAAGCGATAAACTGTATGAACACAATAATGGAAACTTTTTGAAGTTAATTCAGTTATTGGCTGAGTTTGGTCCAAAAATGGAGGAACACGTTCGCAGAGTCCTCAATAAAGAATAAATCAAAGCTACATATCTAGGGAAAACTATACAAAATGAAATAATTGAATTATTGCATGACAACATAAAGCACCACATCATTGAGCAAGTTCAAAAGGCCAAGTATAATTCCGTGATTCTTGACTGTACTCCCGATGCAAGTAAAGTAGAACAGATGAACATTTGCGGTAAGATTTGTCTCCACACAGAAATCAGAGTCTGAAGTTCAAGTTAATATCAACGAACATTTTTTGGATTTTCTACCCATTGAGCGATCAACAGCTAAGGAATTGTCGGAGGTTTAGCTAGAAGAGCTAGAGAAAAATAGGCTTAAAGTAGAAAACATGCGCGGTCAAGGGTATGACAATGGTTCCAATATGAGAGGAGAAAAATCGGGAGTACAAACAAGAATCAGAAATATAAACCCCAGAGCATTTTATGTTCCATGCAGCAGCCATTCGCTAAATTTGGTTGTAAACGATATGGCAAAATCCTCGTTTGAGGCAGCCAACTTCAATATTGCTCAAAAGTTATATACATTTTTTTCTTCCTCTTCTTTTCGTTTGGCAATATTACTGAAATATATTGATACTTACATCCTAAAACCATTAAGTGATACGTGATGGGAAAGTCGAGTCGACTCATTAAAAGCTCTGCGGTTTCAAATTAGTCCAATTCATGATGCTTTGTACAGCATATATGAAGATTTAGAAATCGATAATATTATCAGAGACGAGGCAAGCGGATTATTAAATAATTTGAAGCAGTTCAAATTTATATGCTCTGTTGTGATCTGGTACAAAATTTTGATTCATATTAACCTCATCAGCAAACTTTTGCAAACTGTAAATTTTAATATGTCACAAGCTATTGATATGCTTAGGAACTGCAAACTCTTCTTTGAAAACCTGAGATCAGATGAAGCTTTTGAAAGCATCATTTTAGAAGCAACCGAGCTTGCTCCAGAGATTGACGTGGAAGCTAATTTCGAAACCAACACACCACGTCATCGTGTCAGAAGCAAAACAAGAACGTTTTTGTATGTTGAACAAATCAAGGGTAAATATTAGTCCTATTATAGAGTAAAATGGATTGTTCTAGAGGTAAAACATTTTTCAGTTGAAAAAATGTTAATTTTGCGGCTTAAGAGGTCCTGCCGTCTCTACCCAGTCACAATTATTTTTGTATCTAATGAAATTGTATACTTCCAACCATTGGACTTCAAAACTGACGGACATTAGGTATACATCATAAGTAAGTACCAATAAAATAAGGACGTAAAGTACGTCTAGAATATGTACTCTATTGGAATAAGTACAAACATACTACGTACATTAAGTACGATATATTATGGTACGTACGGAGTACGTACTTTAAGTACGTACACAGTACGTACATTAAATACGTATTACGTACGTACCATCGTTTGGAAAATGTACGTATTATATACGTACTTTGGACAGTAAAGTACGTACTTTACATCCCATCAGTACGTACATAGTACGTCTTATATATGGAGGTGAATTGGCCGAAACCGTTCGAAATTTATTCCCTCTCCTCTTATAAGTGTCCGCTTTTAAGTACCGAGTAAAGTCGACCAATAAGACAACGATAAAATAATTGCAGACCAGTCACAATCATTTTTATTCCCGAAATTTTAATTTTCAAATTACGGAACCATAATATATAAAGTATCCTAATAACGTTTTTAGGTACCTACCTACAATGACAAATACATAAAAACTATAGGTAGACTTACTTTGATTAATTTTCCTATTATAAGAACTTTTGCACATCGGGGATCTTGTGGATCAAAGTTTTCAGTTTCACAATAACTAGTTTCAGCTAGGGTTGCCATTATTGTTATTTTATTGTTGGTCTGTAAAAGAGAAAACTGTTACATGGATTTCGAAGCTAGAAATTTCTAAAAAGATATATCTTTACTAGGTACATGACTTTTGTTGGTATATCTTTTTAAAAATATACGCAAAACAGGAGCACAAAATACTCACTCCAACAGAAAGCAGGAGTACCTTCAATACCTAGCACGAGGGAGCGTCCTTGGTCCTGTTTTGTACCTATACTATACAGCACATTTACCAACTCATCAAGGTCCGATTCCACCGTTGTGTTAAACGAAGTTTAAAATGACATTTTTACATTAACAATGTCATTTTAATCTCCGTTTAACACAACGGTGGAATCGGTCCTTGATGAGTTGGTAAATGTGCTGTATAGTATAGGTACAAAATAGGCAAATACCTATTTATCATATTGAATGAATAGTTAAAAGGATTCACCTTTTAATACAATACCTATATTACATTTGTCCTCGGTTTAAAAGACATTTATAAAATATATTATTTTAGTGTTAATAAAATGTAATATCCTAGTCTCTACTTCACATTTAAATTATTGATAGGTATTTTAAAGATTTGAGATTGTATACCTATTTGCTGCAAGTAAGTATTCGTTAAATATGTATTATTATTTGTATTTATTTTTATCTAATAATATTTATTTAAGTTATTAATAAACATATTTTAAGAATGTTCTATTTTATTATTTATTGATATATCTTATATTTATTTAATAATAATATGCAGAACCAACTCTCCACATCAGACCCCTGCTTATAACAAATTAATTCCTCAAATTTGGTATAATCGACCTAAATTATTTTGTAAAATAAAAGTTTCGAACTTACTAGTTCCATACTTTATTTTATAAAATAATTTATGTGGAAATCATTTAAAATTTAATTTAAAACTACTACCTACTCCCAAAAATTACAATTTGAATTTACCGCCATCTGTCAATTGTCATTTTAGTTACAGCTCCAAACACAAGGTGGCGCTAATTTGGTTTAAAAGTTTAACATTGGCGTGGGGTCTCTAGAAGATACGTGCTTTGTGGTATACATACCTATCTACCATGAAGATCAATGTCAAAGCTGTTACGTGTGTTAATGACATTGCTCATATATTGATCATGATGACTACCTTATTTTCTTCAAATTACCGTCAATTAGGTATTGTTTAGTTGTAAAAATAGAGAATTTGTCAGATAAAGAAGGAAAAGGCCAACTTAATTAAAAAATCAGTAGTGCAGTTCTCTACTCTATTGTTATTAACTTACTTTAACATCTTTACCAGACACGTCCATTTCAGTCATATAAAGATACGGGACACCAGTGGAATTATGTTTAGTACCATCACTAAGGGATTTTAAAGTTACAAATGGATAACCAATAATTTTGCTTTGAGTAGAAATTGTTGCAAATGAAACCCAACCTAAAAAATAGAACAATGTTGTTATTAAATCTTTAAACATCACAGTTAATATTTACAATTTTTTATTAGGTACGTAGGTATCCTATTAGAAATAGTTAATTACTTTACTACTTTTCGTAGTAGGTACTAATGCAGTGTCCACAGGTGTAGTTTATCTGGAACAAGGAGGGCCAAGTACCCTCCGAGATCTTGACTACAGTGTTTAAATCAGAAAAAAATTAATAAAAGAATTTCTGGATCTAGAATTGTATTTTCAGTTTATAATCATTACAATATGGAAACAAAAACGATAAAATCTAGATTTTTGAACCTTTCTGGTAAATCATGTAACGACGGACATGGCAATCCCAAACATTATTATCGGGTCGGTGGTGTAGCGGTCTAACGCGCTTATATTCATTTATAGGCAAGTTTATGAGTCAGAGACTGCTGGGCTTCGAATCCCAGACCAGACCATGTGGATTTTTAATTAAATTGCATGGTTTGGTTTAGGATTTGATGTGTGCCGTATTAATAGAAATTCAATTTCTGTTGATATGACATGCAGATTATAAAATCGCCATGCATTACCGTTTCGATGATGGTGAGTGAGGTTTTCCGGGTTTTCCTCACCTGTAAGTCAAATGGCACCATCAATCATATTTAAGTCGCCCCGGAGCGCCACGGCAAATATTAATAATAGCCGTCCCTTTCCCCGCACAAGCTCAGCTTTTGGGGTTAAAATTCACTCGTAAGGGGGTGAATTAGGGAGAGTATTATTATTATAGTCCAAACAATTTCTTCTTACTCCTGTAAGAGGTAAGCATACAATAGTTGAAATTTTGGTGGAGGAACAAGTCATCGTAGAAGAATTTTAAATTATTGTATTATAAGTTAGCTAGGAACTAGGCTATTGCCCTTAAAGTAGAGGATACACCGAAAATATAGTCTAAACAATTTCTTATAAATCTGTATAGGCCAGAGTACCTACCAGAGATAACAGGAGCTATTCATTGATAAAATATAATATTTATGTTGCCAACATCAAGTTGGAGATGACGAGTGGAGAGACGTGTGATAAGAGGTAAGAGAGGAGATAAACAGAAGGATTTTACGGCCATACATTTTTTTAAATCAATGTATGTGTAAGCGCTTGCAGAACATGCCAGCTCGTGCAAGCCCTGCTGCCACATCTAGTACCAAATACTTGATATCCAACTTAACATTAACTAGGTTTCGAAGTTTATTGAAAATTATCTCATCTAATTTAGTGAAATTAGATATAATTTAGTTAAATTTGATATAATTAATGATTGAAACATTTTTGGGTTCAATTGCAATAAAAAATGTAAAATAATTTTAGCTTTTTTACTTGCCTCAAACAGAAGGAAGTATTGTAATAATGAAAAAATCACCCTCTGAGATTCTTTCAAATTTTCACTTTTCAGGGTGCCTAGATTGCGAAAAATATATTTCCACATTTCGTTGGTCTGTCTGTCGTCTGTGGTCTGTCGTCTGTGGTCTGTCGTCTGTCGTCTGTCTTCTGTCTTCTGTCGTCTGTCGTCTGTCGTCTGTCGTCTGTCGTCTGTCGTCTGTCGTCTGTCGTCTGTCGTCTGTCGTCTGTCTTCTGTCTTCTGTCGTCTGTCGTCTGTCGTCTGTCGTCTGTCGTCTGTCGTCTGTCGTCTGTCTTCTGTCTTCTGTCGTCTGTCGTCTGTCGTCTGTCGTCTGTCGTCTGTCGTCTGTCGTCTGTCGTCTGTCGTCTGTCGTCTGTCGTCTGTCGTCTGTCGTCTGTCGTCTGTCGTCTGTCGTCTGTCGTCTGTCGTCTGTCGTCTGTCGTCTGTCGTCTGTCGTCTGTCTTCTGTCGTCTGTCGTCTGTCGTCTGTCGTCTGTCGTCTGTCGTCTGTAGTCTGTCGTCTGTCTTCTGTCGTCTGTCGTCTGTCGTCTGTCGTCTGTCGTCTGTCGTCTGTCGTCTGTCGTCTGTCGTCTGTCGTCTGTCGTCTGTCGTCTGTCGTCTGTCGTCTGTCGTCTGTCGTCTGTCGTCTGTCGTCTGTCGTCTGTCGTCTGTCGTCTGTCGTCTGTCGTCTGTCGTCTGTCGTCTGTCGTCTGTCGTCTGTCGTCTGTCGTCTGTCGTCTGTCGTCTGTCGTCTGTCGTCTGTCGTCTGTCGTCTGTCGTCTGTCGTCTGTCGTCTGTCGTCTGTCGTCTGTCGTCTGTCGTCTGTCGTCTGTCGTCTGTCGTCTGTCGTCTGTCGTCTGTCGTCTGTCGTCTGTCGTCTGTCGTCTGTCGTCTGTCGTCTGTCGTCTGTCGTCTGTCGTCTGTCGTCTGTCGTCTGTCGTCTGTCGTCTGTCGTCTGTCGTCTGTCGTCTGTCGTCTGTCGTCTGTCGTCTGTCGTCTGTCGTCTGTCGTCTGTCGTCTGTCGTCTGTCGTCTGTCGTCTGTCGTCTGTCGTCTGTCGTCTGTCGTCTGTCGTCTGTCGTCTGTCGTCTGTCGTCTGTCGTCTGTCGTCTGTCGTCTGTCGTCTGTCGTCTGTCGTCTGTCGTCTGTCGTCTGTCGTCTGTCGTCTGTCGTCTGTCGTCTGTCGTCTGTCGTCTGTCGTCTGTCGTCTGTCGTCTGTCGTCTGTCGTCTGTCGTCTGTCGTCTGTCGTCTGTCGTCTGTCGTCTGTCGTCTGTCGTCTGTCGTCTGTCGTCTGTCGTCTGTCGTCTGTCGTCTGTCGTCTGTCGTCTGTCGTCTGTCGTCTGTCGTCTGTCGTCTGTCGTCTGTCGTCTGTCGTCTGTCGTCTGTCGTCTGTCGTCTGTCGTCTGTCGTCTGTCGTCTGTCGTCTGTCGTCTGTCGTCTGTCGTCTGTCGTCTGTCGTCTGTCGTCTGTCGTCTGTCGTCTGTCGTCTGTCGTCTGTCGTCTGTCGTCTGTCGTCTGTCGTCTGTCGTCTGTCGTCTGTCGTCTGTCGTCTGTCGTCTGTCGTCTGTCGTCTGTCGTCTGTCGTCTGTCGTCTGTCGTCTGTCGTCTGTCGTCTGTCGTCTGTCGTCTGTCGTCTGTCGTCTGTCGTCTGTCGTCTGTCGTCTGTCGTCTGTCGTCTGTCGTCTGTCGTCTGTCGTCTGTCGTCTGTCGTCTGTCGTCTGTCGTCTGTCGTCTGTCGTCTGTCGTCTGTCGTCTGTCGTCTGTCGTCTGTCGTCTGTCGTCTGTCGTCTGTCGTCTGTCGTCTGTCGTCTGTCGTCTGTCGTCTGTCGTCTGTCGTCTGTCGTCTGTCGTCTGTCGTCTGTCGTCTGTCGTCTGTCGTCTGTCGTCTGTCGTCTGTCGTCTGTCGTCTGTCGTCTGTCGTCTGTCGTCTGTCGTCTGTCGTCTGTCGTCTGTCGTCTGTCGTCTGTCGTCTGTCGTCTGTCGTCTGTCGTCTGTCGTCTGTCGTCTGTCGTCTGTCGTCTGTCGTCTGTCGTCTGTCGTCTGTCGTCTGTCGTCTGTCGTCTGTCGTCTGTCGTCTGTCGTCTGTCGTCTGTCGTCTGTCGTCTGTCGTCTGTCGTCTGTCGTCTGTCGTCTGTCGTCTGTCGTCTGTCGTCTGTCGTCTGTCGTCTGTCGTCTGTCGTCTGTCGTCTGTCGTCTGTCGTCTGTCGTCTGTCGTCTGTCGTCTGTCGTCTGTCGTCTGTCGTCTGTCGTCTGTCGTCTGTCGTCTGTCGTCTGTCGTCTGTCGTCTGTCGTCTGTCGTCTGTCGTCTGTCGTCTGTCGTCTGTCGTCTGTCGTCTGTCGTCTGTCGTCTGTCGTCTGTCGTCTGTCGTCTGTCGTCTGTCGTCTGTCGTCTGTCGTCTGTCGTCTGTCGTCTGTCGTCTGTCGTCTGTCGTCTGTCGTCTGTCGTCTGTCGTCTGTCGTCTGTCGTCTGTCGTCTGTCGTCTGTCGTCTGTCGTCTGTCGTCTGTCGTCTGTCGTCTGTCGTCTGTCGTCTGTCGTCTGTCGTCTGTCGTCTGTCGTCTGTCGTCTGTCGTCTGTCGTCTGTCGTCTGTCGTCTGTCGTCTGTCGTCTGTCGTCTGTCGTCTGTCGTCTGTCGTCTGTCGTCTGTCGTCTGTCGTCTGTCGTCTGTCGTCTGTCGTCTGTCGTCTGTCGTCTGTCGTCTGTCGTCTGTCGTCTGTCGTCTGTCGTCTGTCGTCTGTCGTCTGTCGTCTGTCGTCTGTCGTCTGTCGTCTGTCGTCTGTCGTCTGTCGTCTGTCGTCTGTCGTCTGTCGTCTGTCGTCTGTCGTCTGTCGTCTGTCGTCTGTCGTCTGTCGTCTGTCGTCTGTCGTCTGTCGTCTGTCGTCTGTCGTCTGTCGTCTGTCGTCTGTCGTCTGTCGTCTGTCGTCTGTCGTCTGTCGTCTGTCGTCTGTCGTCTGTCGTCTGTCGTCTGTCGTCTGTCGTCTGTCGTCTGTCGTCTGTCGTCTGTCGTCTGTCGTCTGTCGTCTGTCGTCTGTCGTCTGTCGTCTGTCGTCTGTCGTCTGTCGTCTGTCGTCTGTCGTCTGTCGTCTGTCGTCTGTCGTCTGTCGTCTGTCGTCTGTCGTCTGTCGTCTGTCGTCTGTCGTCTGTCGTCTGTCGTCTGTCGTCTGTCGTCTGTCGTCTGTCGTCTGTCGTCTGTCGTCTGTCGTCTGTCGTCTGTCGTCTGTCGTCTGTCGTCTGTCGTCTGTCGTCTGTCGTCTGTCGTCTGTCGTCTGTCGTCTGTCGTCTGTCGTCTGTCGTCTGTCGTCTGTCGTCTGTCGTCTGTCGTCTGTCGTCTGTCGTCTGTCGTCTGTCGTCTGTCGTCTGTCGTCTGTCGTCTGTCGTCTGTCGTCTGTCGTCTGTCGTCTGTCGTCTGTCGTCTGTCGTCTGTCGTCTGTCGTCTGTCGTCTGTCGTCTGTCGTCTGTCGTCTGTCGTCTGTCGTCTGTCGTCTGTCGTCTGTCGTCTGTCGTCTGTCGTCTGTCGTCTGTCGTCTGTCGTCTGTCGTCTGTCGTCTGTCGTCTGTCGTCTGTCGTCTGTCGTCTGTCGTCTGTCGTCTGTCGTCTGTCGTCTGTCGTCTGTCGTCTGTCGTCTGTCGTCTGTCGTCTGTCGTCTGTCGTCTGTCGTCTGTCGTCTGTCGTCTGTCGTCTGTCGTCTGTCGTCTGTCGTCTGTCGTCTGTCGTCTGTCGTCTGTCGTCTGTCGTCTGTCGTCTGTCGTCTGTCGTCTGTCGTCTGTCGTCTGTCGTCTGTCGTCTGTCGTCTGTCGTCTGTCGTCTGTCGTCTGTCGTCTGTCGTCTGTCGTCTGTCGTCTGTCGTCTGTCGTCTGTCGTCTGTCGTCTGTCGTCTGTCGTCTGTCGTCTGTCGTCTGTCGTCTGTCGTCTGTCGTCTGTCGTCTGTCGTCTGTCGTCTGTCGTCTGTCGTCTGTCGTCTGTCGTCTGTCGTCTGTCGTCTGTCGTCTGTCGTCTGTCGTCTGTCGTCTGTCGTCTGTCGTCTGTCGTCTGTCGTCTGTCGTCTGTCGTCTGTCGTCTGTCGTCTGTCGTCTGTCGTCTGTCGTCTGTCGTCTGTCGTCGTCTGTTAGCGCGATAGCTCAACGGCTTTAGAGAAAAACAGTTATACTTCCGGTCAGTTATATACATAGAGAGCAGTTTAAAAAAAAATATTTTTTAAAAGTCGGCAGATTTAAACTAAAATTGGTAACCGAGTATTTTATAAGTCCAAAATAACAGATCCCTAATAAGTTTAAAAAAAATTCGAAACAGTAAAATGGCGTTGAAAGGAATCGTATGTACTTAATCAAAAAGGTCCCCCTTGGATATAAATAATAAAAAAAGTCCTTCTGGTTTGTGAGACTGAACCACTTTAAAAGTAGCCAATCATTATCGTTCTATAACAGTGAAAAAAGTTTTTTTTTTCGATTTTCCTCTTGATTTGACATTTGACCCGGACTCGTACTTTGCGTCCGCTCGGTGTTCTTCGTTAATTCGTAAAATGTAAGTGCTCGAGGGAAGTTCTGGGTAAAATACTTTACACCGATTTTTAAGATATGTAAAGAATTTTGTAAACAAAATGAAAATAATGAAATAGGCATATGACAACAGCGGATGCTATACCCTTCTGTGTCTCTTAGAATATGTTTTATTCACTTTGTAGTTACATGTCCTGTTATCTCTGGTACTTATAATAGTTAAAATTTTGGTGGAGGAACAAGTCATTGGTATGTGTCTTGTTACTCTGATACCTAATTGTTTCAAAGTTTTGGCAAATGATGTAGATTTAAAATCTAGGTTCAACGCTAAAATAAATAAGTACCAACAATTAATATAACTTCCAAGTTATAAATCTAGATTTAAGATCTCTTTTGCCTGGGATGTCAAACAATAGTTCAAAGCCAAACAATTTCTTCTGAATTTGTAGACAAAGTTTAAATTTTGGTGGAGGAACAAGTCAAAGTAAAATAATTTTAAATTATCATACCCATAAAGTACCATAAATTATTATTATTATTATTATTGTCCTCTAGACTTAATCTCGGCTCTGGAAGAGGACACATCAATCTAGTTTAGAATTAACTACATATACTTATCTACAATTGATACAGCTTCTAACTACTAAATCTAGAATTACGATCCATTTTGAATTGGTGAAAAAAAGCAGAAAATAACAGTCAACGACTATTTTACGACATGCTTTGTATTAGAAATCTCTTAAGATATTTGATAACTCCTCTTCACATGAGTACCTACTTACTATGTCACTGCCTTTAGGTACCTTAAATCACTACCTACAATAACCAGAACACGATGAAATTGCAAAAGCGCGAATTAGAAATAAATATCATTGACTGTAGTCTAGAGTAGAAAGGAGTGCAGTAATTTAAATTGCAGAACGTAGTACAGGTTCAAGAGGTAGACATTTTATTTATACCTCATACTTCTATGCTTATTTGTAGTTAAAATGAAAATTTTAATACATCTGATCAACCTAATAAAAGTTTTCGTTTAGATTTAATCTTGTTTAATTGTTCTTTACAGTAATAAAACTTTTTTTTGACAGATAAGTTAGCCGTATCGTATATATTTTAACTGATTCGAAATTTTGTATTAATGTATTATTATAATTTTATAGTTAGGTATATAAGAATGGCGAGTACATTAGAAAATAATTCAAGCACAAGTACGCGTAAACGACCTAGTGGACATGAAGAAATGGATGTTCCTATGTTTGAAAATTGGTTTTAGAACATTATAGAAAAAAATTACAGCCAACTCCGATATTGTTTTGGATAATGAATCCTATCACAGTCGATTAAAGGATTTACTACCTACAACAAGATGAAAGAAGAAGATATTTCAAAATGGCTTCATTCTAAAAATATTATCAGTTCTCCTAAATCCTTGAAGGCAGAATTACTTGTAATAGCAAGGCAACATAAAAATAAATTCAAAAAATATATTATAGATCAGATGGCCCGAGGAAAAGGAATTGAAATTCTCAAATTGATTCCTTACCACGCAAAGTTAAATCCAATTGAACTGATCTGTGTAATATTAGGTATATTGATAAAAGATTAAGGGTGTATTTAATGGTGATCAAACATGAACATAAAAACATCAACAACGAACTACCAAAACTATGAAGATTAGAGATATGGAGGCGAATCGGTAATGATCAAATTTCAAATTTCTGTCCTTTTTGTTAAGTTCGCTAAATTGACTATAGTTGGCAGGTCGAACGTCACTGCCGTTCATTTTCTATATAAGTAAGTCAATGTAAAATGAAGTGAATTTTGAAAAATTAGTGAAAAGAATCGAAATAATGTGAAAAAAGTACCGAGTACAAGTAACATGAGTGACAAAAACACATTTATACAGATATGACTAAAGCATTTGACAGACTTGACCATGGAATTTTAGTAAAAAAACTGTCTGCTTTTGGACTCTCAGATAGTCTTATTGACTTACTAAAATCATATTTGTGTAACCGTTCACAATACGTTCAGCTCAATGGGTTCAAGTCTGTTAAGTACCTTGCCACATCGGGTGTCCCTCAAGGGTCGAATCTTGGCCCACTCTTATTTAATATTTTTATAAATGACATTGGTAGTGTAATTAATGTGAATTATCTACTGATGACCTTAAAATTTATGCTTCCATAAATAGTATTGCTGACTGCGAGCGACTTTCTGGAAATCTAAAACGAGTTAATGAATGATGCCATAGAAATAATTTAAAATTAAACCCAGCCAAGTGCAATGTAATGTCGTACTTCTTAAAGTCAGATCCAACTTTTTACCAGTATATTGTTGATGAAACTCCTTTAAACAGACCAAAAAACTTCGCCGATTTAGAAGTCCTATTTGATTCAGCACTTTCTTTTACTGACCATGTCGATAGTATTGCATCCTCATCTAATCGTACATATGGATTCATAATCAAAAACAGTCGTGATTTTAAGAAAGTAGATAGCATAAAATGTCTGTATTATGCTTTTGTTCAATCCAAGCTTGAATACGCGTCCATTGTATCAAGTACATATTGGTCGTTTGGAAGGAATTCAGAGCCGATTCCTAAAATACTTAAGTTTTAGACATGATCTAGTTTTTCCACCCATTGGCACCCCACACGACGCCTTATTAAATAAACATGGATTTTCAAGTCTCGATATAAGGCGAAAATATTTTTCTGTAATTATGCTGCATAAGGTCATAAGCAATCAAATAAACTGCGAATGTCTATTACATATGCTTAATTTAAAAGTTTCACGTCTAGCCTCAAGATATACTGACTCATTTT